>PVIA01001302.1:0-293639 GCA_004024845.1 Tonatia bakeri | reverse complement strand
TAGACAGAATATTACATCTTCCTCAGGGGGCAGGGGAAGTTATAGCTCTAAAATGAGGAGACCTTTCTCTTCTACATCTTCTGTTTTTTCTTCTCCTTTTTGTCTTAATTCCTTTCCTCCTCCCTCATTTCCTCCCTTCTTTCTTTTTTGTTTTTTTATAACTTACTCTTCTTTTAAAGGTGATTATCGGGATTCTGAGAGATGACAGAAACCCTCTAATTCTTCCGAGTGGGGTAAACTCCTCACTGGAAGTTGAATAACCAGGTAGTGTTGTTAAGTTGTAGCAATGCCTCTGATTTCTCCCACCCCTTACTGAATAAACTCAGAGAGCTCACTGAAAGGGATTAGATTTTAAACTCATTGAGTTGAATTTAAACACTTAAAAATACATCTCTCTTTTTTTTTTTGGTCTAGGCCAGTTTAGTAATATATAGACGTGGCACTAGATGAAACAGGAAAATCAGCCCATTCATTCACTTATTCATTCTTCATTCACAAGTATTTATCAAATTTCTACCTTGTGAGGGGAACTGTGCAAGATACTGCTAATATCAAGGTGAAAAAGTCATGTACCTCTTCATGCTTGTCTTCTCTCAGATTTGTCTGAATCAACACCAGTCTTTTCAGATGGTAATTATAATTGTGTATAAGCATCAATTAAGAACTTATTCTATGCCACATGCCATGCTAGCATTTGACATGCTTTGTCTTCACAATGTCCCAATGAGGTGAGTTCTGTTATTAACTCCATTTTGCAGATGAAGTAACTGGGACTCACAGATATGAAATAACTTATTTGAGGTCAGTTATTTGTAAGTAGCAGGGCTAGAGTTTGAATCGTCTCTGTTCTTAAGAATATTATACTACATTTCTTCCTGAAATCATTGTAACTTAGTAACTTTAGGATGTTAGTTTAAGATACCAACTAAGTGGGCATATAAAATTAATTTTTTTTTATTTCCATAAGTTATTTATGGGTGACAGTCTTGATTCTTGTTTTCTTAACAAAAAGCACCTCCTGCATTCCCCTCATGTAAAGGACTTTATAGATGAGCTTCTTTTGCTCACTAACCTCTCTCCAAAACTTAGAATGGGACATGACACACAATAGGTTTTCACTCAATATATTTTGAATGAGTAAACTCCACTTTCCCTAGATTTGAGGGCTGAAACCAGTGATGGATCCCCTCTGCAGAGAATACTAAGGTTTTCCTTGGAATGAGTTCTTTAGGTTTGGGACTTTTTTTTTTTCCCAATTGAATTGGGTTTATCTTGAGTATTCTCAATTATTTTAATTTTTTAAAATATTATAAAACAATTTTTGGATGAAGTTATATGAATCATTAACTACCTTCAGTACCTTCCTCTTTCATCATTCAGTGATATAGCACCTTTCCTGTTACTGTATTTGTGAAAGACCTTACAGTTTTCTAAGAGCCATCAGAGTAGATTATCTTGTGGCATTTCCCCCACAGACTTTGCAAAGTAAAGAACTAGGAATTGACATAAACTTTGCACATGAGGAGACTGGGCCTTAGAGAGATCAAGTGACAATGAACTTGTCTCTTTTTCATTCGAAAAGCACTGAAGAACTGCAAGTGGATAGGCCTTTTTCCTGTGATTAATTTTGCTCGTTTTCTTTTCTTTTTCCTCGTTTCACGTTAACCTCCTTACTAATCTTTCTTTCCTCAGGACTTGATAGATATTTGTCATTTGTTTTATATTTTTAATGATTTTAATCTGGGTTTTTAATTCCTTCATGGATGTCCCACTGGTGTGCTTCTTGCCTGGTACAGAAAAAGTCTTCCAGGTTTTCTGTGTGCCTTTGGGTTCTTGATATAGTCCAGTTGGCTGCCACAGGGTAAGCTTACTGGTTAAGAAATGAATTAAGAGTCACTTACTATGAATCAGTAAGAGATAGCTAGATTGTTTAGACTCCCAGGGGTGTCTTACCTTTTGGCATCTCTGGGCCATGCTGGAAGAAGAAGAGCTGTCTTGGGCTGCACATTAAATACACAAACACTAATGAAAACTGATGAGCATAAACAAGGTTCTAAGTAAATTTATGATTTATTTTGGGCAGCACTCATAACCATCCTGGGCTGCATGCAGCCTGCAGACCACAGGTTGGACAACCCTGATAGAGACTAATGCTTGGCAATCAACAAGAAGACTATTTAAAAATATATTAAACTGAAGAAAACAGGTTCACAAATGCATTCGCTACTCTTTTGGTGTTCTTCCTCTCAGGGAATATAAGTGTATTGGAAACAAATGTTGGTCCTTGGAGGGAGGGAACCTGGATTGTTTTTTCAATTGCTCACTGTTTGACTCTGGTAAACTCACTACTGTGCTGAGCTTTGATTCCTTCTTCTGTAACAGAGGCTTTCAAACTTCCCTTATTTAAAAGTTAGAGTTGGCTCCCTTTGTTTAAATGATGGTCTTACTTAGATTGCTAAAAAAAAAAAAAAAATGATATAAAAGGAGCCATGTTGGTTTAAACAATGTCATGGGCTTGGTACACATTGACACAGTTTGGAAACCAGTGAGTAATAAAATGGACATAGTAATATCTGTTCTGCCCAGTTAGTTCTCTGAGTCCTCTTAAGGATCATATGAAATAAGGTATGTGAAAGTTTTATAAAATGTACTTTGTTCTGTCAATTATGATGTCACCATGAAGATATTTTATCATTTTCCTATCTTCCTTAAGCTCATCTACTAAACATGTAACTGCAAACTCAGACTGAAAATTTTAGTCTTAAAATTGTGCAGCTATATTCCAGTAGGAATGTGTTAATTCAACAGGAAGACTGAGTTCAGAAACACTTGTAAAGATACTAATAAAGAAGGTTACTGAAGTCAAAATGAGGGTATCACCATATGAAAGGAGATGGTATTAAACCAGAAATTGGACTGGCATTGTTTGACATTAATGGAACTTGTAACATCACAATAATTCCACTGTAGCATTAGTCTGGGAAGCCATAATGTAGCTCCCAAGTGAATACACCATAAAGCCATAGGCCGAATAGTTTAACAAAAGGGAATTAGATGATTATCTTGTAAACTAGAGGAACAATGATGTTGTAACTTAATTAGAGAGCTTGGTAGCAAGATCCAGTTACAGCTAGTCTTAAAGCAGTAGCCAGGTCATGTGCAAAATGCTGCAATAGTTTAATTTATGAGAAAAAAAAATTGCCAAATGGCCACTGACATCTAAGGGTTGAGATTCAAGTAAAACAGATATGCTTTGATGGCACACAAATGGTCGCTGGGGGAAAACACTACAGATAACGATTTAATATAATGATTATGAAGACCAATGGAATGAGCAAGGAGTGTTTCCTTAGCGACCAAGGAAATTCTATTGAAAGATATGAGACACCCATATGATTGGAGGGTTAAATATAAGCAGATGTTTGGGCTTAATTGGACCCAGAGCTAGAGAGTAGTGTGTGCAGTAGTAAACAGCTACTCTGGGTTGTGACCCTGGGCTAATGGTTGGGTTTTAACTGTTTCAACACTGCTTTGATTTGATTATGGCTATGCAGATCATAACTGTAAATGTCTACCTTTTTGCCTGAAATATTTTATTAAAGTTTGATTTTTTCCTTGAAATTCTCATTATTTTCATATGATACTCCATAGGTAATTTGATAATTTTGTTCTGGTCAGTGACTTTTCCTACTTACATTTTGCTTTTGATTCTATAGTGCCTAAATAAGTAAATATAGATGAGATGTGAGCAATCCACATAGTCTGTCATCTGTATGTTTAATTTTTATCTCAGTGATACTCTGTATGCAGCAGATTATTAACCCAGGTCCTGCATGTACATCATTGAGACAAAGCCACTCTGAGTTTCAATTGTGACCTTTTTTTTAAAGAATGCAGCATCTACACCATAGATCTCCATGGGACAGTCTAGACAAATTTATTGGTTCAACTTAGAGATCTCTCTAAATTGTTAATACCACATATGTTTTTCTCTTCCTGGCACTGTTAAGAATTTGTCAGCAGTGCCTATGCTAATCCATTGTTGCTAAGATTGGGCTCCTCTGCGTTTCCAGCAGAAGAAAGCCAAAATTGTGTCCGCAGATTTTCAGCTTGATGACACCTTAGCTTAATGAAAATTCTTGATGAAGAGAATGTGACTTTTTTTAAAAGTTCCAGGCTGGTAAAAATGAACAATTTTGCATAAGAAATAAATCCTTGGCATTAAGATAAATGAGAAGCACCAGTGATGTGAAACTAAGTTTGCTCTGACATAGGGAAGGGACTAAGTAGAATTCTATGGGAATTCACATACTGGAGCTAAATCTTTAATTGCTGCATCAATAAGTGTGCCTTTTCTTCTCCATAAAATGACTGTCTATTTAAGCGTTTTCCTCTAGCAATTTTTATGCAGCCTTCTTCAGTGCCCCAGCTTGACCCTGTGTTATTAAACTTGAAGCCTGAGCAGCACTGAGACCCTCTTCTTCAGGGTAGGTGGGCGGGGGTGTGGATAGTGCTGTAGATGCCCCTATAACTTGCCTGAGTTATGCAGTAACTCACCATGCTGGGAGAAGGCACAATTCCTGGTGGCCTTGCCTTACTCTATTACTCTTTTGAAATTACTCTAACAGATTTCTTAACACTTTGGAGGAGCTCCACATAGTGTAACAAAAAAACAAAACAAACAAATAAACAAACAAAAAAAGCAGACAAAATGATTGCTGAAGAATGGGATAGATGGATAAATACAGGGTTCAAAGCACCGCTGTGTCCAGGGACGTAATCACAACTTGAAAGATAAATGAAGAGCTAGGCTTTTGACTTAGCAAAAGATGTTGCCATGTTGACTGACAGAAAAGCATATCTCATACAATAAATAGACCAACCTTAGGCTAAGAAAGAAGATTGAGTTGGAAAAGGAGTGCAGGTGGGATTCTAGAACTAGGAGTTAGTCTCTGACTGCTTATAGCTTGGAGGTAAAGGAGGGCAGTAGCGATTCCACAGAAAATGTTGCCAGATTAGAGTTTCTCTAGAGGAAAACCTTAGTTTATAAATGTCTCAACAATTATTTGCCTGGATCCTGGAAGTGGGAGATGGGAAATATGGTCAGGGGTATTAGTTGCAAACACCAGAATGCACACTGGCTAGCTTATAAAGAAGAGGAATTTACTGAAAGATATGAGACTCCTCAGAAAATCACTGGGAATCCCAGAGAAGCAGGCTTGAGAATAAGGGTCCAGGATGAATGTCCAAAACCACACTGCAGAACTGGCCTGATGAGAAAACAACCATAGATGGTGTATCTTGCTGGAGAACCATGCTGTGGAGCTGACTGATGGGGAAGGTTCTGTCTGGAGAACCATGCTGTGGAGCTGACTGATGGGGAGTGGGTCTGGTAGAGAATGATCCTGTGGAGCTGACTATTGAAAGATCTGTCACCAGCCCCTGACTGGATGCCAGAAAGTTTCCCTGACTGTAACCCCTGTGAATACCAATGATTTGATTTTACTGCAATTTTTCCTATTATCCCTAAAAGCTGGACACCTCTCCAACTGCCAACACAAGCAAAATAGGTACCCACACTAGAATAATTTTTCTAATTGTTCACTTTCTTATTGTAGTGAGCAGACAGAAACATACTCAGTTTGGACAGTATTTAGATTCACTTACGTGTTTGGTTGAAATACAGTATATTTTGTATGAAAATGTCTTCATTATCCTTATTTTATTTAAAAAATCTTATTATTTATCTATTTTTTAAGCTAAAGGTATAATCTTTCTTAACTTTTGTAAGCTCATCTCAAGATGTATATTTTGCGAGGTAAATGGGTCAGTGATAAATTATATTTGGGAAATGATGGAGTAAAGAAACAAAGTTTCTTTAATTTAGGATTAGGATGAGTATGACAAATATCTTAAAAGATATTTAGTATGCCGCATTTCTTAAAGTATTTGGGCCATGGAACTCATTATACAAGGGACACTTGTGTTCTAAGGAATGCAGTTTGAGAAACACTGCATTGAGAAACACTGTGATTTCTTCAAGGACAAGAATTTTGAGTCCTTTGTTTCTGTGTCCCTACTGCCTAGCCCAGTGCCTGGCATACATTTATTGTCTTGCTCAGAATGATGCAAGGCAAAGGTCTTTTATCAATCCTAGTTCCTGTTGTTATCTTTGATGATCTGTGGAGTCACACTGGAAATATTTGTGTGTCTTGAGGTCTTGAATTCCTTGTCTACCATTTGAAAAGGCTCCGTGTTAAATGCTAGCTTTTGTTTGGGTTCATCTGAAATAATGGAATTCCAAGGAATAAAATGTTATAATGTCTTGCAGGATAAAATTATTAATGTGTGGATGCTGATGATCTTTACCATTTTCCTAGCTTCTATGTAGGAAGAAATTGTGTTCCCTGGGCAAACACCCAGGTCTTCTCAAAACTAAAGTGGAAAAAAAACCTAAAGAAATTGAGAAGCTGTGTTGAACTACATAATAAAGAGTTGAGAGATGAAGAGACCAAGCAGGAGAGGCTGCCCAGAATAGGCATAGAAGTGTTTGGGTCAGGGCCAGCAGGGAGAACGGTCACGAGCCAGCTGCTAACCACGGAAAGAATCTTGAGAAAGGCAGCAATGAGGAAAGAATAATTTTATGGTGTTTCTATGCATTAAGAATGGACTCCTTCATTTTACATTTTGTTAGCAGATGAACTAAAAAGTAAAAAGGTGAAGAATTTTCTGCATCCTGGATTGTGATTTTCTCTGTTTATGTTACCATGACTGGATCACATGGGTCCATTATTAGTGAAAGCCTATTTGACTCACTTTTTTCCTCCCTGGCTTTTCCCTTAATTTTTCCTAATATCCTCACTCCTCAGCCCAAACTGATGAGCTTCAAGTCATTTCAGATGAAATTTTACACACTGATATTAATTTTTGTTTAAAAGGAAACTTGGTTCACATTTTGAACATCTGTGTGTCTGTGGCAAATTCCTTTTTGAGAAAGTGACCAGTCTCCTGGTGTCTAAACCTCTCTTTGCTAATGTAGCAGGAAAGAGACTTGGAGGTTTGCTGATGACTTTCAAGAGAACCTCCTTCTGGGCAGTGCAGGGTCTGTGTTGCTCCTCACTGATGGGAGGTCACTGGCACTGGTTCCGACAGCATGTTTAGAAGAAGTCTTCTTATTTCAGTTTCCTGGGAACTTCCATCCCCAGTGCCAGTCTTTTGTCTTTAAATCTTTTGAGCTTTATATCTTGCAGTTCCTCTTTTTGCCTTCTGATGCCCGTTCATCTAACCTTTCTCTCTTCAGAGAAGAGAAGTTATCTTCTGCTTTGCTGTGGCCAGGGCCATCGAGGCAAATCTCTGACTGCTTACCTAGCTTACAAAAAGCAAATGTTCCTGTCTGAAAATCCTGCTTTGCAGCTAAGTTGATAATGTGGTATGTTACCTCCATTTTTTTTCTCTTTGGTATCAGGAGAGACAGAGTATGACCAGACTCTTAACCTGTTATTTATAAATTTCTTCTTAATCGATACTCCCTTGCTCTTAACATTTTTACAAATATTATGTAGAATAAGTAAAAATATTAATTTGTTAATCCCAAAGAACTATGTTTAATATCCTGCAATTTAGAAATAGAAAATCAGCCCTGGCTGGCGTAGCTCAGTGGATTGAGTGTGGGCTACGAACCAAAGCATCGCAGGTTCGATTCCCACTCAGGGCACATGCCTGGGTTGCAGGCCACGACCCTCAGCAACCACACATTGATGTTTCTCTCTATCTTTCTCCCTCCCTTCCCTCTCTAAAAATAAATAAATAAAATCTTAAAAAAAAAGAAATAGAAAGAAATAGAAAATCACAAAAGGTTAACCCTTTTCTCCATATTCTGTCTTGGACATGCCTCTTTCAGGGGTCTTGGTCTGTATTGTTGCTACTTAATTGCAATGAAAGTTAAAAGAGCTTTTACCCTGTAGTCCACTGCTCTGTTGTTAATGCAGTACGTTCACTTACCTGCCCACCTACCTGTCTGCAACCCAGGAGATCTTATGTCATGATGCAATTGACCCTCTAGGCTCTGTTTCTGAAAAGCAGTCTGGGAGTTATCTGCATCCTTGACTGGACTGTTATAAAACCATTTCATCACATGCAATTATAGTGTAAGTGGCATGTGTGTGCATGCACATTTTCCTATCCCTGCAGCACAGTTTTACCCTGAGGGATTGCTAGCATGCCCCATCAACTCCTAGCCCTTCAGGATGGTGGAAATGACAGGTGGAGGCAGCACTGCATAATGGGAAGTGTACTGGGCTGGATACTTGCAGATAGGCTTTCCAGTCCTGCTTATACCACTTATTTTCTGTGTGACCTTGAATGACTTACTTAACCTCTCCAGGGGTCAATTCTTTCACCTGGAAAATGGAGTTAATAACACCTGCCCTTCTTGATTCAGAGGGCTATAGGGAAAATAAAATGAGATTGTGGATGTATGGGTAGTTTGAAATGGATAAACCCAGGCTTCTACAGATAAACTGCAGGGTTCCTGACAGAAGGGATATCTTTATCTGGAGTAAAAGGCAGTGTTAGCAGGAGTAGTTAATATGGAAGTCTTCTGCCTCATTTCAAATTAAAATGCTATATTGGGCAAGACAGCAAGTAGCCCTGCATTTTGATTTGTTTATATGTTGAGCAAAGTGCACTTATTAATGTTACCCACCTAAAGTTCACCCAATCGCATTCCAAGTCTGTGTTAGCAAATGTGCTGTTAAAGGCACAGTGTATCACCTGCCATGCGGCCTGACGGACGTTGGCATCCTTCAGATCTGGGGCTGATTCTGGTTCTGCACTTATTAGCTGTGTGTCCTGGGACAAGCCTTTTGCTCACTCTAATTCTTACTTTTGTCATCCATAAATGGGCACCAATGTAGTACTTAACCTCCATAAGATAGAGATAATGCATTAAAGTTCTTCACACACTGCCTGGTACATAATGAGAATGAGGTCAATGCTAGATATTAGTAAATAGCAGCAGCTGTGGTGTGGGGGGCAGTTGTTTTCTTCCTTGTGCGTTTCTGAACTCCCACACGGTCTATAACGACTCCTCACTTCCTCTCAGGTTTATTGAGATATAATTGACATATAATATAATGACTCTTTAATGATCAGATGTAAAGGTTTATTATTTTTTTCAACCATGAATGAAGAAAAATTATGGTTGTGAATTGGCACAGTAAGCCCGTCATGATAATGCTTCCTAACATTTCCACTGGGCAATGTAACTTACATAGCACTTTTACACATATTGTCTCACACGGCTCTTACAACACACTGACAGAGTCAGTACCACTTATATTGTATGCTACAGGTATGGAGGCTGAGGATCACAAAGGTGTGTACAGTTACACAGCTCATGAATGGTAGATCTCAGGAGCGTCAGAGATGATTGCAATCAGCAGCAATGAACAGATACCCAGTTACAAGTGTGTAAGTCAGGATTCTGCAGAGAAACAGAACCAATACGGGAGCCAGTTCTCATATCTATAGATCTCATATATATACATATATACATACACACATGCATAGGATATAGATATATATTAATATTATATATATATATATATGTCTATTCAGAAAAATTCCAGTCATTGTTAGTATAACAAGAACTGTTTGTGTGACATCGATGTAACCAGGCAGCCAGGGGAGTGGACTGGAATGCATATGCATGAATAATGACAACTTCACTGTACTAGTCAGTGGGGGTGGCAGTAGACACCATTGAGTGAGCATGTGTACTGCATGGCCATCACATTCAAAGTGACTGAGCAAGTAGAGTAACGAATCTGCATCAGATTTCCCATTAAGCTTGAACGTTTCTCTGCGGAAACTATTTGGGTGACCCGGAAGGCTTTGGAGGATGATGCAATGAGTGCAGTGCAAATAAAAGTGTGGCAGAAATGCTTCAAGATGGTGGAGAATATTAAGACTGATCCACATTCTGGAATGCCTGCAACAAGAAGAACACCTGGAATGTTGAACGTGTATGGGCTGCAGTCAACAAAAATCAGTGACTGACAGTGTGAGAACTAGAAGCTGATCTGGGGACTGCAAAAACTACTGTGTCCAAGATTTTGATGCAGGGTCTTGGCACAAAATGTGTTGTGGCAAAATCCATTTTGTGGC
Organism: Tonatia bakeri; assembly: GCA_004024845.1. Classification (NCBI taxonomy): domain Eukaryota; kingdom Metazoa; phylum Chordata; class Mammalia; order Chiroptera; family Phyllostomidae; genus Tonatia; species Tonatia bakeri. The sequence continues at coordinate 283,472 of PVIA01001302.1, read as the reverse complement.
TTCTGCTACCAGAGCAGAAGGAACATTGTGCTGCAGTTGCTAATGACTTCTTTCAAACTGCTACCAATGAACCAGATTTCCTCAAGAAGGTCATAACCAGAGATGAATCGTGGGTCTATGGCTATGATCCAGAAATGAAAGCCCAGTCGTCCCAATGGAAGTCGCCTAGTTCTCCATGCCCAGAGAAGGCAAGGCGAAATTCAGCAAGATCAAGACCATGTTAATTGTGTTTTTTTATTGGGAAGGTGTTGTGCATTATGAGTACTCCCCTCCTGGTCAAACAATTAATAGGGAATACTACTTCAATATTCTTTGTCAGTTGACAGATGCAATATGACAAAAACTGCCACGGCTATGGGCAACTGGTGATTGGTAGCTTCATCACAACAATGTGCCTGCTCATGCATCATGTCTTGTGCGGAGTGTTTTGGCAAAACATCAAATCACCTAAGTGACTGAGACCTCCTACAGCCCAGATTTAGCACTCTGTGACTTCTGGCTTTTCCTAAAACTAAAATCACCATTGAAAGGGAAGAGATTTCAGACCATCAGTGAGATTCAGAAAAATACAATGGGGCAGCTGATGGTGTTTCCAACAAAGGATTTTGCAAGAGTGGTTTGAACAGTGGAAGGGGTGCTGGGAAAACTGTGTGAGGTCCCAAGGTGCCTACTTTGAAGGAGACTGAGGCATCATTGTCTTATGTACAATGTTTCTTATATCTTGTATCTTCTTTAATAAATGTCTCTATTTTTCATATTACTTGGCTGAATACTTTCTGGACAGATATATATCTATATCATATATCAATCATATATCATATATCATATATATTCCATATATCATAACACACACACATACACAGAGAAGAGAGAGAGATTGATTGATTTTGATTTTAAGGAATTGGCTCACATGATTGTGGAGGCTGCCAAGTCCAAAATCTGCAGGGTAGGCTGGCAGGCTGGGGCCCCAGGAAGTGTTGATATTACAGTTCAAGTTTGAAGGTAGTCTCCTGGCAGAATTCCCTCTTCTTCGGTGGAGGTCTTTTTCTTAAGGCCTTCAACTGACTGAAAGAGGTCTACCTGCATTATGGAGAATAATGTGCTTTATTCAAGTAAAGTTTACTGATTCAAAGCTTAATCTCACCTAAAACAATACATTCACAGCAACATCCAAACATATTTGACCAAAATCTGGGTACTATTGCCAAGGCAAGCTGACACATAAGTTTAACCATTACAGTGTCTTGACCAAAGAGGGGTTTCTTTTTCCATGTACTTCAACAAGTTCAGAATATCATCAGGACCCAGCTCCTTCTGTCCTTCTGTTCAGTTATGCAAGTTGGAGAAGCTAGGTTGTAACTATGGGAATTTTGTTCCCGTGCTCACAAACCAACTGCTCCATCTTTTATCATTGGAGGCAGAAGGAAGAGGTAAGGGCAAATGACAAAAAACAACAAAACTTAAGTTGTCTGAGTCTTCCCTTTCAACAAATGTTCCTGGAAGCCCTACCTAGCAATTCCTCATTGATCTTATGATCAATTAATAGCATTTCGATCACTCCTAGATACAAGGAATTCTGGATGCTTACTATTTTTATCTAGGCCACTCTAAAAATGAAAATCAGGGTCCTGTGACTGACAAAGTAGGGAGGGATAGATATGGAGCAGACAAGGAATGGTGTCATCCACACTAGGTATTTCAATGCCATATCAGTTACTCTTTGAACCACACCAGATTGCTCATCATACAAATGGAGAGGCAACTACCCCTGAGTGCATTGCTTTTGAAATAAACACTGAGTTCTCTTTGGATATGTGAGCCAAAGATTTGTGTGAAATTACCTTAGGTTCGATGGGAGTAAATAGAAAAGTAAGAAGAAATTGTTAAATACCGACTTTCCTGTCTCCTCATGGTCCAAGTAGAGAAACTCCTCTTTATTTCATTAGCTGATGGGAGAGACACACAGGATGAGGGATGAGAAGAGGGGCAGGCGTTAGCAAACCTCTGTGCAGCTGATATATCACAGGGGCCAAATGATTCTTCAAAACTTGTTTGCATTATTGAATATGTTCTAGCTGTAGGGCATGAAACAGTCTACCTCTCTTTCATTGTCACAGTCCAAGTGTTTAACTGAAGCCCAGAGAGAAACAACTGTAGCATTGGACTTCTGTGGTACCTAATAATGTAAGAAATAACAATTGGAAGAAAATAGTGTCAGTGTATTGGAAAATCCATCTTGATAATTGAATTGCTTGAGTTTTTTATTTTTTAAATCAGACATTCAGAAGGTCTCCTTTATATTTATTTACAAGTAAATATTTCAAAAACCATTTAGTGAAAAATCATTTGGAACTAAAATAGGAACCATATGTCACATTATTGAAATGTGACCAAACCAATGTCTATATTTTAAATTTTGCTCAGGGAGAACAAAGTAAAGAAATAATTTTTTTATGTTGCTGTCTTTCTCTCAGACACACATGCACACATCCACATACTTATATATACATGCATGCATCTGTCTCTCTGTGTTAATCTTGTATTTGTTTCATAGTCCCTTCTCAATATTGCTATGAAACTACTTTGTTGTATAATTTCCATGTAGCTCTTTGGGCATTTTTTGCAATTCTAATTCTCCCTGGTTATTGCATTACAAAAGAGTGGGGGGAAAGTGTGTTTGCATGCAAGAAATTTTAAATTCTAATATCAGCGGTCATTAGTCTGCCTTTTGTTGTTGTGGTATGTAGTAGCTGAGCTCTTTTACATGCCAGTGATAATTTACAAAAAAGCTTTCAAAAGCAGAGTTTCAGGTTTTTCACATTCTCAGAACATGAAAGGCTAATTAAGAAAGGACCTAAAATAAAGATCGTGTCCATATATTTGAATGTTGTGTTGGTAGAATTGCTCACATGTGGTTGGGGAAAGTGGGGACCCCGAACTCCCTTTAGTTTACTTCATTTTCAGTCATAGCAACTGCCCTACCTGGTCTCCTTGCCCAGGTGGGAATTAGTACCTCTAGTGGGAACTTAGAACACCACCAAATGAGACATTTGGAATTCTCCTCATAGCTTCAGATTGCCATGTCTTCTGTATTTTCCTCACATAATATCTTATTTTTCCCCACCTTAGGTTAATATTAACATTTTTCATTAACATAAATGGGATTTATGGATTCCCATCAAAGGCAGTTTAGACTCCAGCACACTGCCCACCAACCCTTCTACCTATCCTTACTCCCCTGACTTGCCATGGCTAACTTTCCCACTCTCTTCTCTCCTCAGACCTCCACTGGTTCCCCTGCTTGTCCTGCTATGTGAACAACCTTATTTCCTCTTTCACCAAGATGGCTCAGTCAGGAGGAAACTTCCACTTGCTCTCTCCAGTGTTTCTGTGACTGGACCACCTACTCTGTTGCAGAGGATGAACTGTTCTGCCCCCGACCATGGCCTTCATGGGCCCTGGACCCACCCCTTTGTGCCTGAAATTATCTGCTCTCTCCTGCATCATTTGTGTTCCTCTCCATACTAGGCAATTCCCGAAGCATTCAAAGGTTCTATAATACCTCCAAATTTTATTTTTTAGAGGAAATTCTGCTTAATACCTTCTGGCTAGCAAATATTTTTCTGCTCTATCAACAACAAAGAACATCACAAGCATTTGCCTATACATGTTTTCTCCATCAGACTTTCAACTCTGCTACTCCTTAAAACACTGAGTCACCAGAGGCCCCTTCTTTGCCAAATCCATTGTTCTTCTCCCTGTTCTATCCTTACTTTTTCATCAGCAATACATGACAAGTTGATTGCTTCCTCCTTCCTGAAATACTTTTTTCCAGTTGACTTTGGGATTACCACACTCTTCTGGTTTTTCCTCTTACCCTGGGGCCACTCCTTTTTGGTCTCCTTTGCTGGCTTCTCCTCTCCTTTTTGACGGTTCAACTTACAGTGCCCTGGGGTTCCATCTTTAGAACTTGTCTCCTCTCCCTCTCTTCACTGTCTTGGTGGTCTCATGCAGACTCATAGGTGCATACTGATGTTTTCCAAATTTCTGTGTCCAGCTCAGACCTCTTCTTTCAACTCCAGACTTTGATTGTACATCCAATGCCTTTTCATCTCCACTTGGATAACTAAAAGGCCTATCAAACATAAATGCTACTGCCCTGGTCCAGCTACCAGCATCTCTGCCCTAGACTTTGGCCTGGCTGTTCTCTCCCTTTTTGTCTTTGCCACCTCGTTTGCAACACAGCAGCTAGAATGCTCCTCTTAAAACTAAGTCAGTTTTTGTCAGTACTCTGCTCAAATCCTTAACAGCTTCTTGTCACAAAATAAAAGCCCAAGTTCTACAAGGGGCTAGTGGCCTTGTCCCACTTGTCTCCCTGACTGCACAGGTTACCAAATGTCCTTGCCTCCCTGCTTCTGCCACACTGGCCATTCACTGTTACTCGAAATGTGGCAATTCCCACCTTGGCCTCTAGTAGTTTTCCCTCCTGGGTCATTCTTCCCTTGGTTATTATCATTGCTTGTTTCATCCCTTCCTTTAGGCTTCTGCCCAAATATTACCTTTTCAGAAGGGTTTCTCTCTCATGATCTCCCACCTTCTATCCTCCTTAATTGTGTTTTATGAGCATATAAGATTTGGTTGATTTGTTTATTTTCTGACTCTCCTCTGGAGTGTGAGCTCCAAGAAGTAGGATTTTTGATTTGGTCTCTACTCTATCCCTTGGGCCTAAAATACTGCCTTGCAGGTAGGAGGTACCCAACAAAATACTGATTAAATAGTAAAAAATTGAATGAGAAATATAAATTTAAATATTTAAGCAAGAGCTCATGGTGATTGGCCTGAAATCAAATATCCATGACCATGAATTCTTATTTTGTTTTCTGAACTCTGACACCCATGAATTTGGTATTTTATGTTTTCGGCAAGTGATGCTATTGGTTCTCCTAAAGAGGTAAAGTGGTAAAGATTCATGTTAATCTTCTTGGGTTTCTGACCCTTACAACAAAACAGTTTTAGTGAAGGATCATAGTAACTGAATTTTTTGAAATCAAATCTTACCTCTCTCTTTCTGTATCGGTAAGGAGCCAAGCAGGAAACAGATGGCATGGGCAAATTGGGTAATTTGACTAGAGTTTAAAAAAGGTATCATTTTAAAAACACAAGGCCCTGGAGTGCAGTGCCCTGAGGCTACTAGCAGTCTTTTCCGGTACTCTCTGAGGCCTGGAAGGGAAAGGGGAGGGAAGGGTATTGGAATCCTGGCGGAGGGGGGAGGAGAGGCCTTTTGACAGGTTCAGCAGCCTTGGGTTGAGGGACAGAAGGAGCCTGTGACAAACTCTGGAGGCTGGCTGGGAGCTGAAGGAATAAACGTTTCAACTCTCTTCTCTCTTCCTCTAAACTCCCCCGGGGGCTTCCCAGTGGAAGTCAGAAGACAAGGGAACCCCTGGCTACAATCTACGTAAGCTGGCCTCTGAGGTAGACAACAGGACAAGAAAGGATGGAGGACAAATCTGGTGGGCCAGGGACACACATCCATCAGAACATACAAGTACTGTCGCCCAAGCTGCAGTCTGGTCTCCAGATTCTACACTCGTCCCCACTTCATTCACTCCTCTTGCAACAGCTAACGTAGAACTATTCATGAGTTCACAGCAGCCGCTTGATTAGGACTAAATTGTTCAACAACTTTCTACTGAGCTTGGAATAAACTCTAAACTCACTCTAGTTGTGTAGAAGACCCATGATGGTCTGACTGGCTCTGTCTGACCCAATTCTCCCCTCAGCTTATACTCTTCACCCTGCCCTGGCTTTCTGCACCCACTCACAGTGACTACCACTTCCCAGGATAAGCTAAGCTCATTATTCTCACTGGCTCTACATACTCATACCCTTCTGGTTGGAACACCCTTTCCTCAAGCCCTTACATAGTTCATTCCTTTTCATGATTTAAATCTTACCATTTATACATCAGCACCTCAGGGAATCCTTCCTTGTCCTCTCTGCCTAAGAATATTTTCTATTTAGTTTCTTATCAGAGCACCTCAATATTTGCTTCACAGCATTTATCACAAAGTATAAGTGTCTCCTCCCTCCTTTCTGTTCACTCTATCATCCACAGAGTCCAGAACAATTTCTGGCTCAGGTGGTTTCTCGATAAATATTTGATGATTGGGTGAACAAACATTCTTTTAAGAGAAAATAGCTTTCCATTTATGTAATAATGGAAAAAAGAAGGTTACCTTTGAGCATATCTTAAATGTATTTGAATTTCTATCTCTCTATTATTTGGGGGATCTCAAATATATTGATAAGTGCTTAATATATATTTGAATAAAAATACATTGACTAGCAACAGGGCTAGTTTTCTGTAGCTTGACAGAGTGTTTTTATTTTTTAATTTTTTTATGATTGGGCTCTTATGTCTTTAACAAAATTAAAAAGTGAACAATACCCTCTTCTTACTCTGTAGTTTCACAGAGTGGAATTGATTGTCTGGGTGACTTACTGGAAGTGGCATTATGTAGTGGCTAGGCCTGAGCTTTAGAGCCAGAAAGACTGGCCAAACTCTAGCTCAGTCACTACCTGTTTGGGTAAAACTGTAGACAGGTTACATACCCTTTCTGAACCTCAGTTTCCATATCTGTAGAAGCAAGGATAATATGGCCTAATTCTTACAGTTGTTCAAGGATTGCAGGTGACCACAGATATCTTCCTGTTTTCTCTGTGCTTGCCATTGCCCCTTTAATACAAAAATGTGCCCCAATCCTCCCTTTTCTCTCTTAGGTGGCTGCTCATCTGTACCTTCTCCCCAATCCATGTTCTGATTCTGAATGTCCATATTTTGGTCATTCAGAATCTTGCTAGAAGATGCTCTTGTCCATGCTTCTCTTTATAATGTCAAGCTTGTTCTCTTGTGGAAGCAGCCTGGAGCTTGATTGCACCTGTGACAAATTACAGACCCATCAGGCTTTCCAGCTGGCAACCTATTTGCTAGACAAATGTAGACAGCACTTTCATACAGCAAAACACTTTGTTAGGACTTTGAGCCTCTAAGGGACAATTTGAGTTGGAAAAAAAGGCATTGAAACCTTGTACAATACTCACCCCATTACACAAGGAAAACCAAATAAGTTTATCTGACAAAAAGGTATGGGAATGCTTTTGATAAAAGAAGCCCAAGTCACAGGGCACTCTCTGTACAGAGACAAGATGTGTGGAAGTTTTGTCTTTTGTTTATTTCTTTTTACTTAAGTTTAAGTAATATGCTTTGAATGCATTCTCTGAGCCAGGCACTTTCCTTTACTCTTTTAGATGAACTTAGAACTATTAGCTTACAAAGTAAAAATACTTCGGTGCAGGCAGCTTTTATTAAAATCTGATGAAAGAGTGGGATACTTTGCTTATAGTTTTGAAATTTATTGGTACTATATGTACAATCTGGCTAAATTGAATAAAATAGATAAGGGTGTAGTCTCTGTCCTCTGGAGCCTCACCATCAGGCTTATTGTCCCTTAACCTGATGACCAGTGTCCTTCTTATCTAAATATAACTATTTCAGGCCCTTCTTACACATATATAAAACTTAAAATAAGGTAAATTTGAAGATAACTAGATAAAGCCCTGCCTTATTTTCAAGTTACATATAACCTATACTTGAACAACAATAAACAAAAGAAAATATGTAAATAAAAAAGAGAAAATAAAACAAAAAATGTTACATATAACCAATAGGTTTATATGTTTCTCTGAGACACATTGGTCTAAATGGTATAATAAGACTCAGCTGTATGCCATACCTCTGTAACACATGAGTCATTTATCATTAAGCTTTATATGTTTGGTAGGGACCAGGGCTTGCAAGTTAGTGGTTCCATAGATCTAATGCAGATCACAAAGTTATCATATTAACCTTCCTAATTGGGTCAACATTTAAAATTGGGATATTTCACATAAAATGCAGATTTTGGGCTTCTCTTAAAGCCCTAGAAGACCTGGTTGCTTAGGGCCTGCATTCCCAAATAGCAGCAACGGGCTGGGGCTGGCTGGCTGGTGCCCAGGTTGCCAAGTTCCCACTGCTCAGTAGTGAATGCCTATGTCTGGAAACCAGCTTGCATCACACACATACCCCCTTGGCTCTTAGAACACTTAGATTTGTGAGCTCTGATATAGTCCACAGAGGGGAGGCTGTAGGATTTTCATCTACAGAGTTGATGGAACTGGTAGGATTTATGTTGTTGAAAGAGTGGGGCGGGGATTTGAGGGGTGGCCCTTCCAGGCAGGAGGCTAATTTTGATGCTGAATCCCACTGGTGGGTAATGATGGTCTGTGAGGTACATCTCAGTAGTTTTTCTCTTACAACATTTAAATTGCTTAAGGATTCAGCCTTACATTTTTTTCTTATAAATGAGAGCAGATTAAAGGTTAAGATTGTTATTTTCTTGCAACTTTATAATCTGATATGCTTTCTTGAAAGAAAGGAAAAAGGGAAGTTACATCTAGTAAGACCTAGAAAATAGGCATATCTAAAGTTAGTTATATCAAGGAGCTACCACCAGATTTATGAATTTAACAGTTAAAATTGTGTTTGTATGTTTGTGGCGCATGTGTTGTGTGTACGTGTGTTGGAATATGATGTGGTATGGTAGGTTGTGTGGTATGTGGGGAGTACACATGTTATGGACATGTATGAGGCATGTGTGTACACGTGGGGTGTGTGTGGGTGTGGTATATATGTGTGTGGTATGGGGTGTGTGTATTGTGTGTGTGTCTGGTGTGGGGTGAGTGTGTCTATAGAAGTGATAAATGTTCAGAACAACTGCAGCACTTTATATTCAGATCTGTAAAAAAAAAATGAAATAAGGCTGAGAAAAAATGCCATTCATTCTGTAAAAGACAGTAAAAGCCTCTCTCACAGTAGTTGAGTTGGTACTTTACAAAGGAAATTGGGCCTGTTAGAACAACAAAGTATGGTGAATTTGACCAAGATTCCTTCAAGGGTAGGTGTTTTGTCATCAAAGATGTTCAATATCCTGTAATATTTTTCAGACCAGACTCTTCTTGTGCATAGGATTTCCCTGTTAACATCACACTTAAGGTGACATCTTAAAAAAGCCACTTTTATAATAAAATTGCATCTATGAGTAGTAACAATTTTCACGTGAGGACTTGTTTCCGTTTTTTGAGACAACTAGACTTTGCCTATCAGGCAGAGGGCTGAGGAAAGGGGCAACCTGGATAAGGTTTGTTTTGCTTTAATGCAGTTGTTAGGGAATTTCAAATGGAAAAGTTTTATTTTCCTGGCAAGGCCAGATCTGTTATATAGTTTGATGTTTCCTTGGTCTTCAGAATGCCTGCCATAAGGGTTTATTTGTGTTAAATTGAAAACAGATCTGCTTCCGAAGAAAAGGCCCTTTTTATTGATCCCGACCTTTCCCTTTTGCTGGTAAAAGCTTGTTGAGTTGCCTTTTAAACAACCTGAAATCACTGTGTTTCTTTTTCTTGCAATCTTTAATTTATCCCGTTTAGAGGCCTTACATGCTTGAAAATCAATTTCCTATGGAAATCATAAAACAGCCTTACTCTGGAAAGAGTTAAGAATATAGAGCACTGTTAACAAATCACATCTGTGGCTTGCGAGAGGCAGGTCAACACCTAATCCCCCTGCCTTGCCCTCTTCAACCTTCCCTTCCTTGATTGTTTCCATCTGTATCTTGTGAGGTTCTCACGAGAGGTACTTTAGACTTCATTTCATCTAGTAGTGCCCTGGGAAAACTTGAAGCACTGAATTGGGATTATTCGTATATTTGCTGGAAGAATCAAGAAATTAATTTCCTTCAAGAGAAGAATGGCATGTCTGGCCAAACAGAATATTGCTTAATGTAATAGAACTCCCAAATGAAATTGAGGAGCTGATCTTTTCCTTACCTGGGAGACACGAGATTATTGAATTCCAGATTCCAGTATAAATTGACATCTGAACCAGTGGGTCCACCCACACTGTGCCAGCCTTTTCCTCTCCCTTTTCTGTGTGTTCCGCACAGGACTGTTTCTGTCACCCACCAGAGGGTCACACACCTCTTCAGCCAGCCCGAAGTCAGGGAATAAAAGAATTAATGGATCAGAACTTAATCCATAACTCCCCAACTCTGCAGCTTTATTTTTTAAATAGTTCATAAACTTCTTATTTCCTTTTTAGCCAGGTTTCCTCTGTGGTGAGGGAGAGGTGCACCAACCTTTGACTTTGCCTCATAAAAATGCTGAAAGAAAATGCTGGGTTGTATGACTGCCTGTTATTTACCCTCATAATATTCCGGAACTGTCCCAGAATCTGTGTCGGAATTTGTGCTAATATAAAGAACCCTGTGGTCAACAACACAACTATTTTCAAGTAGGTTAAGTTGTGCATTCTTAAAGACCTAGGAGGCCAATGTATATTGCTTAGAATTCTCACAAGTCATATTATTGGGAGCATGACAGAGGCATAATGGGATACCAGAGATCTCTATTTTCAAATTTCTAAAGTGACATAGTAAGGTTTGTAATTTTTCAAAATAATTAAATTAAGTGAATTCAAGTTTTTATGGACTCTCTTTTGTCACTTTTTCCTCCTCTGGGTGATAAAACTGGGAGATAAATTAGTAATGAGAGTTACTAAAGTTTGAGAAACATATTTCCTAGATCACACATGCCTCACACACAGCTTTCTAACAGCAAATGGGCACAAAATGGATGTTGAAACAGCAGCCTATTCTGTTAGGAGGGGAAAGCTCCAAGACTGGAATTTGTCCTGAGCTGTGAGTTTGAATATTTTGCAAGGTCAAAGGAAAAAAAATCAGCCAATATCGAGACCCTGGGGAGAAAGTCTCACTGGTCACTCCTAGGTATCCTTTTCAGACAGAGAGGGCTGGGCAGCACCCATTAACCTGGTCTCCTGGTTTTTGTCCCTGAGCCACAGTCCCCTGCGTGTGACAGGACAGCCTCAGGTCAGTGTACTTCCTGTGGGCAATCCGTGCTGGGCTGATTCCCTTCTCTCCAAGATTTCACATTAATCTGATGGGAAACAAATATAAGTACAAAGTCCAAGTACAAAATTTGTGTAATTTCTTCCTGAAGTATGCTTTTTATTTTTAAAGGAAATATTCATCCCTCAATATTTATTTTCCATAAAATGAAAATAGATTTTTTCTTTTTTGATTATTGATATGTGCCTTTGGGATAAATTAAAAAAGAGTAAGACTCACCTAAAAGTTGAACACTTGAAAATATTTAAATTTTGTAATTTATTTCCCAATGTCTTACTATGCATTTGGAAATATACAGCAGTCTATTTAATATGTATACTTTTTCACATGCAGCTTTGTAATGTATTTTTAATCAATATCATTTATTGGTTGATAAATATTAATCCACCATTATTTAATTTATGTTTATTATTTTGTACATTTATTTTTTATTGTATATTTTCTGTTACCATTTATCTGCCTTATACTCCCTTCCCCTTCCACAGTTCCTACACTGTAATCCACCATTATTTTTTTAAAGACTGCATAGTATTTCATCTTATAGGTATATCACATTTATTTAGCCAATTCCCTGTTGATGGACATTGAAATTGTATCTGTTTTTTGAAAAATACAATACCCAAAGCAATAGAACAAGCATCGTCATACATAATCTCTATGGGCCTGACATGTTTCCCTGAGATATAATACTAGAAATGTAATTGTTACATAAAATATCACGTGAAAAAATGTTTAAAAGTTGCTGCCATATCTTTCAAAGAGGTACTAATTTCTACTCTACACATCTGAATATGAGTGAGATATTACAGTTAGTATCAGTATTCGGCCATTGAGATTACAGAGTAGTGTAAATCTTCTTAATCCCTTCAACTTGAAATACACCAAGAAACACTTTGTTGTGATTTTTGTATTTCTTGTTTGTCTTTTTGATCATCACCTGAGGATATGGTCATTGATTTTTAGAGAGAGAGGAAGGAAATGGGAGTGAAAGAGAGACACAGAAAGATCCATATGACAGAAAAATCAATTGGTTGCTTCCTGTTTGTGCCCTGACTAGGAATAGAGCCCTGCAACATTTTGGTATACGGGGTGACACTCCGACCAGCCAAGCCACCTGGCCAGGGCTATTTATATTTCTTTGGTTACTCATGAGGTTGAACATTTCCCTATTACTGGCCATTCCTATTTTTTTGGGGGGGGAATTACCTATTCATAGCTTGTGCTTATTTTTCTGTAGGCTTTTTGCCTTTTTCTTAGTGTTTGCAATAACTTTTTGTAAATTTTGGATATATGTGATTCTTATGTAGCATCTGGATAGTACTGGAGAAGAATATAGCATTAAAGTGAATGAAGAGTTTACTGTGTAACCTTAGGTAGCCATCTAACCACTCTTGTTTGGCTTCCTCCTATATTAAAAGAGCAGTCACTCATTTCTTAGATTTCTTCACTTGTAGTAAAGCCAGTTGTTATTAAAGTGAAGCGTTTCACTCATGTAACTTCCACAGACAACACTTTGATATCTTCTATTGTTTTAATCCCCTCTATTCACCTCCTAAGGGAGGCATTTCCACCCTAGGGTTATGAGGGTGGCCAAAGTCATGACACTCAACACAGGACAAATGGGAAAGCAGCATGTTCACAAGCACAGAAGGGAAGCACTATAACCTGATCTTCTGTGAACTGCAAGAACACAGTGGCTGTGATCTGGGTTTTGAAGGAGACCTAGTAGGAGAGGAAACTAGGAAGGTGAGCCCAGGCTGGGTTAGGAAGGGCTTTTCAGTTCTGTCCGCCACTGCAGTGCCTGGTACAATGCCTGTATCTGGCAGGCTCCGTAAATGTGCTTCTAGTCTTCATAAAGCGTGGATGAAGATGATGGAGTCTCAGAACATTTACAGTGAAGGAAATCCTGTTTGGCCGAAAAACAGTTTCAAAATTGCTGAAATCCTTTACTTGTATTTCTTAGAAACCATGAAGAAGAGCCATGTATCTAGTCCAGGCAACATCTGTAAATGGACAACCATTCCACTCCTACCCTCTACCATATCTTTCACTCACTGATGTCTCTTTTTTATGCTCTAAAAGTAAAACCCAAAGAGAAAATGTTCTTTCTCCACCACCAGCCAGCACACCTTTGTCTCTCTTCCTCTTCTCACATTTCCTTAGTCTTCCTCAACCCTCCTCTCCAATTCTCTCTCCTCCTCTTCACTTTTACATAAGTCCAGAGAAACTAATTGCAGAAACTGAGCTCTCCTCAGGTGACCATAGGTTAATCATGATTGGCCCCACACATGCAAGGAACAAATGAGCCATTCTGTGGCAGAACCAGAGGCTGCTTCAGTCAATCCTGAAGCCCTGTGTGTGGAGACCTGGGTCTACCTCAGAAATTCAGCCTTTCATTTTCCAAGGAAATTTGGTCATTCAGGATTCTGTTCTCTATCTCCTCACCCCCACCATTATTTCTCCAAAACCTTGAATCATAAACTTCTGGAAAGCATTGTGAATAATTTATATCCTTTTATTACTCGTTGCTTAACTCCCTTTGGGGGAAGTGAAGAGAAACATTTGTCTTTGCTGCTCACTCTCCCGTGGACGGAGACCCTGTCAGCTGCAGGCAGTAGCAAAGATTTATGACAGCAGGGGCTATCATTATGGAACAGTTGATTGACCCGTAGTTTTGATTAACCAAAATATTTTTTTAAAAAGCAGGAGCAGTGCTAATGACACTAAAATGGAAATTCAACATTTCACTAGCTTCCACTGAAAACTGTTTGCTATCATCTTTCTTTTCAGTGCTCAGTAGTGAGTGTTTTCTTCCCTGCCTGTTTAATTGGCTTTCCTGGGGAGTCTTTCTCAGAAATTACAAATTCAAATACAGAGCATGTGGTGGTACCCTGCTGCTGGGGATGAGGGAATGTAGATATGCTCAGGTTCAGTCTTTCTATGTGCCTTTACTCAGCTTCACAGAACCAGGTGTTACAATTAGTATCAGTCTTGGGTCATTGAGATCATGGTACATTGGATTAGTTCACAGCAAATATCGTTAGAATCTGTCACCTTCATGCCATTGCTTCTAGCATCATACTGTCCAAGTTCCAATTACCATCTCCCTGGATTTCTATAGTCTAGGAAGTCTAGACTAATTGTCCTACCTGGACCCACTCTGCATCCCCCTGACCCAAGTTTATTTTTTCAAAGCATAAATAGGATCATATAAACTACTACTGCTGCACCCTACTTAAAAACCCCTAAGTGGCTTTCCATTGCTCAAAATCCTTAAAGTGATCCAAAGGCTTTGCCTGATTCCGACTAGAGTTCCTTCCATATCACTCAGTCCCTTGGATTCTCCAGTCACACTGACCTTTATTTAGTTCCTATATTCAGTCTTCTCAGTCTCACTACAGGTCTTTTGCACATGTGTCTCCCACAAACTATAAATCTCAGCTTAAGTGTTACTTCTTAGAGAGGTGCTTAATTTAAGTGTTACCCTCTAAAGAGGTACTTTTTTTTTTTTGCCTAAATACTCTGTAACTGGGCTCTTTGTTATACAAACACCTTTCAGAGGGTCAGTTTTATATGTGTAAAGTTTTTTATTAATACCTGCCTCCTTTTAGAGGCCCTTCTGTCAGGGCCTATCTTTGTTTTGATGCACCCTGGTATCAAGCACCTAATACAGTGCCTGGCTCTTAGGAGATGCTTGATGAATGTGTATTGCATGATTGGATAAATAAATGAAATTGAGTATATGAGATCTGTTCAGAAATTATCCATCTATGTAATATGAACAATGGAGACATTTCTTAAAGAAGATACAAGATACAAGAAACCTTGTACATAGGACAATGATGCCTCAGTCCCCTTGAAAAGTAGGCACCTTGGGACCCCATGCAGTTCTCCCAGTCACCATCAGGTGCCCCTGTATTTTCCTGAATCTCATGGCTAGTCTGAAATCTCTTCCCTTTCTTTTTTTTTTTTTAAGATTTTATTTATTTTTTTTTTTAGAGAGGGAAGGGAGGGGGAGAGAGAGAGAGAGAGAGAGAAACATCAATGTGCGGTTGCTGGGAGACACGGCCTGCAACCTAGGCATGTGCCCTGACTGGGAATCGAACCTGCGATGCCTGGTTCGCAGCCCGCGCTCAATCCACTGAGCTACACCAGCCAGGGCGAAATCTCTTCCCTTTCAAAAGTGATTTTAGTTTCGGGAAAATCCAGAAGGCACGGGGCACCAAATCTGGGCTGTAGGAGGCTGAGTCCCCTATATGATTTGATGTTTCACCAAAAAACTTTGCATGAGACATGATGCATGAGCAGGCACTTTGTCATGATGAAGCTGCCAGTCACCAGCTACTTGCTCATTGCTGCAGCCTTCTGAATCATCCAAATAGCTTCTGTGGAAGAATATTCAAGCTTAACTTGAAATGTGATGCAGATCCATTGCTTAACTCGCTCAGTCATTTTGAATGTGACAGCCACACAGTACACATGCTCACTCAACATCATCTACCGCCCCTACTGAGTCATCACTGTTCACACATGCACATTCCAATCCACTGTCCTTGGCTGCCAGGTACATGGATGTTGCACAAACCACTCTCATTATGTCAACAATGGTTGAACTTTTTCTGTACAGACCTTATAAATTTAATCAGAAAACGGGGCTTACCTTTTCTTTGAAGGATTTATCTAGTTGACAAAAAAATCCAAATGAATCTTTATTGGAACAGCCAAGAGTGAAAATATTCTACTCAGATGCAGGAAGGCTAGAGCAGCCTATAGCAGCAACCACATCCATTCTATTCTGTTTAAAAATGAGGGACACCACTAGCAACAACAGTGTCGGGTGAACGTAGGGACAATCTTTTCGGAGCTTCCGGAAGGTTGTTCCACCTTGTTAGGGGTTCTCTCCTGTTCCCCTGTTTTTAAGGGATTTGTCATGCACTTCCTACTAGAATGAAGTTGTGGATGCTTACTAGCAAGTTGTATACAAATGAGTTCGATTGTTTCACTGATCCATCCCTTTTAACTCCCTCACTGGTCGTTACCCCACCCTGCTCAGGAAACATGAAATATCTCAGTGGGAAAGGGAGATGCAATTCTTGGGCATATAGTGTATTTTGTATGTTTGTTTGTTTTTCTTGAGCATCATTTACTGCTTGCAGGGGAGAGAAATAAACAGCTTTAACAGAGAAATACATGGTTTGAATCTGTAGGCTGCCAGGGAGGGCAAGAGCTTTCCTGGGCTCAGGTCAGAACATCTGCTTGTTTCTGGTGGCAGATTTGGTTTAAGACCAAAACAAATAACTTCCCCTTCGTGGTTCTGACCCCTGGGCAAAAAAAGGAACTAAGCTAGTCCAACAGCAGCTGCTGGGAAAGTTATTGTTCTCTCCAACCTTCTGGGAGCCCCAAATAATTAGCTGTGCAAAGAGCAAGTTGGAATCAGAATTCCCCTCTAGGGTTTTCTATGTCCAGCCAAACAAAGTGAGCTGAGCTGAAAGACAAATAAACCCTGTGAAAGTGAGTGCCGAGACTCCTTCCTTCTTTCTGCTTCAGTTCTGGGCCCCTCATCTGTGTCCTGTGTCCCTCAAGCTTCTTGTTTCTCCTCACTGCCTCAGGCCCCTCATCATGTGTAGCCAGAGGGAGATTCCCCTTAATTGGAGAAGCTGTTGGGCACTCAGGCAAAAGGCTGGCACTGTGTTTGGGGATTTGTGAGGGCTCTGGAGGAGCAGGTTGGTTATGGAGAGTACACCTCCTACCTCCCAGATTTTCTGATGTTTTCAAAGGGGAGCCAGGAATCTGGATATTTGTATAAAGTAACCTACTTTTAAGATGTTCACTGCATGTTTTGTTTTGCCTTTTTTAATATGCAGGCCAAAAGACACACACACGCTTTGGGCCCCAAGCATCATAAAAGTGCAAATTGTAGTTATCCAGCTGGCACCTGGATCCGTAGGACCTAGTACAGTACTTGGCACATAACAGAAACTCAGTTATCTCTAGACTGACATCCATAGGATACTCATACTTGCTGATAGTCCCTTGATATTAATAATGACAATAAGAACAAGAACAATAACGGTATCAATTACTTTTTATTAAGCATGTATTAAGTGCTTTCTATAAAACTAAATCAGCATCCTGACCTTAGAAGCTGCATATTTTTATTAATCCCATTTTGCAAAAAAAAAAACAAAAAACATAGAAGCTCAGAACCATAAAAAAAGATGACTTGAGATGGCTTCTTGGCTAATAAGCGCCTTCTGGCTCAGGTTGTACTGCCTCCAAGCCAGCATTTGTAATCCTAGGGCCGAGAACCCTGCTCTGGCAGCACTGGCAAGAAGAAGCCAGGATGAGCCCTCCAAGGGTTAGCCCTTCTGAACAGGAGACATCAAGCCTGGTGTGTCTGCATCCAAAATGTAGCTTCCTGGGCAGGCTTTTGAAAGGGTGGGCAGTCTTTTACTTCTGCACAGCATTTATTCTCTCCTCCATCTCTGAGCTGTGGAACTGTTCCTAGTTACCTGTTACCATCTCTTTATGGGGAGTTACTCTCAGGGGTCTTTGGTAAGTTGTGGTTGTCATGATATTATATTGTTTGGTATCCTTAAGTGATATGAAACTGTATTCTGGGCATTTTGCTAGGACTCAGGGGCACTCTGCACTGAGGTTCACAGAGTCATTGTTTGGCTTCTTTAACTAAAAGCAAGAGTGGTGACTCCATCGGCTGAGGGTATAATTAAAACCAGGGCTCCTAAAAGCAGAGTGCTGTTATAGCCTGCTAGTCATGCAACACATTTTTTGAGGTACAAATACTTTATTACAGGTATTGAAGTGTGAAAGTGTTAGTCTAGGAGAGACACAAAAGCCTAATTTAACAAAGCAGGGTAGTTCTTCACAATGGTTACCATTTGATGGACTTACATATGTTAATGGTTTAGCTACTGGGGATCATTTTAATTTGGAGAAATGGGTAAAGGGAATGAAGAATATAGGCCTTCAGAAAGCCAAATACATACTCATGCTCTGCTTTCTACAAGGACTATTTCTTAATGTCTCCTTTGATTTTTTTCTGCCTTGGGGGCTACAGAAAAGGCTTCTCAAAGAAGGTAACCTTTTGCTAGGTCCTAAAGAATGGATAAGAAGGGGATGAAAAGGGTATGGAAGGGAGTGATCCACAGGTCTCAGAGCCGCCACTGGACTGAAGTGCCTGGGGAGAGGTATGAGGTGAACACACCTGGATAGACAGTGACAGCTGGACCATATATGTTATTAGCTGAGTCAAGTAGAGACTGTTTTGGGAGGTCCCACTGGCAAAACAGCAGAATTGGCTGCTGCTGTGGAGCACAGACTGCTCATCTCATTGGCTAGTTTCCTCGATGGTCTGTTCAGGGCATCCTTGGCTGCATGCTTCTGCCTGACCACTTGCTGCGGCATGATCAGGCAAGGTGCTGACAGGTCAGATAGGATTCCTGTCCACAAAAGCCTCAAATTCGATTGTGACAGATGAGAAATGACAGTGGATAGAAAATAACTTGATACATCACAGTGGGAGCTGCAGCAGAGGTTTGAGATGAAATTAGGAACTCTAGCTATTTTGAGGAGTAGGCTATAAACCGGAAGTGTTTTCCCCTAGAATACTCCTGCAAAAGTATATGGATTCTTGACAAGGAGGTTTGTTTACTTTCTATAGAATAGGAAGTGCCTTTGATAGTTTAGAACCAATGACTAATCTTTTCCCAACAATTCCGGGCTACCAAATAAATATGTCCAAGCAGTTCCTTCTGGAATAATATTGATTAGATGCCCCAGTCTTAACTGAAGTGGGGAGTGCAGTAAGTGCTTTTATGATGGTAATGTGGTGGGTGGGCCCCAGTCTGGAGCCACTGTGCTAATGTGTTTGAATCCTCTGTTCATTGACTCCAGATACTAGGAATCACTTCTATGTTATTCCTAGGGGTGGTTGATGAATACTAAACTCATCAACAGGACTCCAAACAGACATTTTAAGTACTGTTTCTATTCATTTCCAGGACACTGAGGGTTTGAATTGCCTTTAGTTCTATTTACATGTTAAAGACAACTAGAGCCTGACAATAGTTAAAGAAGTAAAAACAGATTTTATTCTGGAACTATTGTAATTGGCAAAAAGAAACCTCAGCAAAGAATTGGGTTTAATTCCAAATGAAGCATGGAGAACTGGAGTTTCATAATCAAGGAGCAGAGCAGGATCTTACTGGACACAGCCTGGAGCAAGCAAATACCAAGGGTGAGGGATGAGGAATTGGGTCAGATATTGAAGGTAATTGATATTGATAGTGTCTTTCTCTTGTTGCTTCCTTCCTTTTCTGCTTTTTCTTTTTTTTTTTAAGATTTTATTATTTACTTCTAGAGAGAGGGTAAGGGAGGGAGAAAGTGAGGGAGAGAAACATCAATGTGGGGTTGCCTCTCATACACCCTCACCTGGGGACCTGGACTGCAACCCAAGCACATGCCCTGACTGGGAATTGAACCAGTGACCCTTTGCTTCATAGACCAGCATTCAGTCCACTGAACCACACCAGCCAGGGCCCTTTTCTGCTTCTTCTCCTTCCTCCTCTGCTTCTCCTTCTCCTCCCTTTTCCTCTTCCCCTTCTTTCTGTTCCTCCTCTTTTTCCTCTTCCTTCTTTTCTGAACTGATTTAGCAAGATTCTTTCTATGGCCAGCTCATGCAGACCCCACGAGGACAGAAGCCATGGTTGAGACCTAGAGGTATCTGAGGAGCCCGAATTAAGTTTAGTAAAGGACAGAGACTTCGTCACACAAAAGCTAGTTCTCATTGCCTCAGAAGGTATTTCATTGGGTAAAAATTGAGTTAAGCAACTGTGGGGTGGATGGGAGTGAGGGAGGAAGAAAAGAGAGTTTCAGTTTGGGAAGATGGGAAAAGGTCTGGAGATGGGTCATGATGGTTGCACAGCAATGTGAATGTACTTAGTGCCACTGATCTGCAGACTTAAAAATGATTAAAATGGCAAATTCTATGTTCTGTATATTTTACCATAATAAAAAAGAATAATTGGTGCATAATAAAATAGAGAAGTAACAATATCAATAATGATGATAACAGCTATTATTTTTCCCAGTTTTGCTTCATGGCAGGCGTTGTGCCAGGCACTTTACAGTAATTACCTTCTCTTCATAGAAAAGGACTTGATGATCAGAAGGCTTAATGAATTGCAAAGGGTCACAGTAAGTGACAGTCTTATTCCAAAGCTCTCTCTCTCTCGGTTTATACTCAGACTGAACTACCTCTTAAGACAGTCCTTTCAGTCTGAGCCTCCCCCACCTATCAGTAAATAAATGCAGCAGAACAACTAAAATGAGTTAAAATGACCAAAATTTCACCTTACCAAATGATAGGAACTCTGATATATGCACTCATCTTTTATAGCAGGAGGTATGCTCTGATTTCTTCACAGTTTAACTGTCCAGTTACACAGAAGGATGTTCTACTACTGCTTACTATAAACACAGTTAGCTGAACATTCCTTTCTCTTTTCATAGGACCGTGGAAATGCTACCTTTCACGTAGACCATGGGCTCCTCGGGGACAGACCATCTCTTCCCATTCATCTTTCTTTCTTTTTTAAAAATTAAAATATAGTTGACATAAAATATTATATTAATTTCAGGTGTACAGCGTAGTGATTAGACATTTATATACCTCACAAAGTGATCACCATGGCAAGTCTAGTAACCATCTGTCACTGTATAAAGTTATTACAATCTTATGACTATATTCCCTAGGTTTTCATTACATCCCCATGACTTATTTATTTTGTAACTGGAAGTTTGTAACTGTTAATCCCCTTCACATTTTTCACCCATCCTTCCATGTTCCTCTCCTCTGGCATCTATCAGTTTGTTCTCTGTATCTAAGAGTTGGTTTCTGTTTTTGTTTGTTTATTCATTTTAATTTTTAGATTCTTCATATAAGTGAATCATACAGTATTTGTCATTCTCTATATGACTTATTTTATATATATCATAATACCCTCTTGATCCATCCATGTTGTCATAAATGGCAAGACATCATTTTTTATGGCTCAGTAATATTCCATTGTACCTATGTACTACTTATTTCTCCATTCATATACCAGTGATATCACTCAGGCTGCTTCCGTTCTTGGAATAATGCTGTGATGAACATATGGGGTGCATGTATCTTTTCAAAGTAGTGTTTTTGTTTTCTTGAATAATGCCCTAAAGTGGAATTCCTGGATCATTTAGTAGTTGTAATTATTTTTTTGAAAAAACTGTATACTTTTTTCCCCCCTAGAGACTGTACCAGTTTACAGTCCTACCAATAGTTTATGAAGTTTCCCTTTTCTTCATATCCTTACCAACACTTGTTACTTGTTGACTTTTTGACAGTAGCAATTCTGACAGGTGTGAGGATATATACCGTGGTTTGGTTTGCATTTCCCTGATGATTAGCGATGTTGAGCATCTTTTCATGTGCTTGTTGACCATCTGTATCTCTTCTCTGGAGAAATGTGTAAGTTCTTTGTTCAATTTTTTAGATTGTTTTTTTCATGTTGAGTTGTATTTCTTCTTCACATATTTTGAGTATTAACCCATTATTGGATATATCACCTGAAACTACTTCTTCTATTTACCATTCATCTTTCTACTTGGAACATGACAAATGTTTGATAACATTTTTGTCAAAATAGACTTTCAGTGTTGTTGAAGGTGTCAGTGTAAGTTTTCCTAATGATTAGGGAGCACTCTCTGGTGGTATGGTGCATCATTTTATCTCCTGGAAGCGAAGTTCTGGAAGAATTGTTAGAGGTGATTCTCACCCAGGAGACATTCATCCAAGTGTGGAGATTTCCTTTGGTTGTCATAACCGAGGGGGGTATGCTACTTCCACCCAGTCGGTAAGGCCAGGGGTGTTGGAAACATCTGAACATAGCAGAACATGCTATGCCAAAATATACTGTTCTGGCATAAGGATTATTTTGAAAAATCACAGACACAGGAGGAGCTCTGAAAACAGAATTGAAGGTACCCTTTTATAAAGGAGATTTACATTAGAGAGGGGGCCTATACCAAGAAGACAGATTTTATCAGAGATAACTTTTTCACCTGAGAGATTTACCTGCAAGGCCAGGCAACCTTTGTTTTCCAGACATCTTCTCTTCTACCTTCCTGTGAATGGCTTTTCCTAGTAAAGCCCCAGACTCTTAAACCTTTCCTCAGCTCTGCAAGGTATATAAGACTCAAAGGTTTGGTTGCCTTTTGAGTCTCTTTACTATTCTGGGCTTCTGTCCCCAATTTAAAAAAAAAATCTTTCTCCTGACCAGCCACGGAACCTAGAAAATTTAGAAAGAACAGCTCCCCTATTCCTCCTATAATGTATAGGACAGCCCCCTCAGCAAAAAATGATCTGTCCCTAAATTACAATTGTGATGAGGTTGAGAAACTCTGCTTTTGGGCGATTATTCACTCACTTATTCATTCACTCATACATTCATTCCACTTGTGTTTATTATCTGATTGCACCCTCTGATTAAAAGATGAGTAAGCCTGTTTGTCCAAGATCACACAGCTAGATGGTATGAGTCTAGGACTTGAACCAATGTCTCAGGGAGAGTTCTTCAAAGGCATGAAAGGCCTTCTCACAGCCTGTTATTGATTCAAATGCCATCTTTGTCACCACAGAAAGCAGGTTGTGTTGAGACTGATAGGACTCTGAGCTTGTGCCTGATGTGTGGAGCAGATGGAGAGGGCAGTGATCTAAGACAGCTTATTCAGGCTGCTGAAAGACCCTGGGCTTGGACTCCCTGAGTTATTGCTGATTCTGTGGAGGCAAGGCCCAGTTCCCAGGCTTCCTGTGCACACCACACTCCATTGCTGGGCCAGTCCCTATTCACTGAACTGTAACACTATTTTGGCCACCCTGTTTTCACAGCACCCTTAGAAGTCACAAAGTCAGACTTTGTTGAAAGAATTATCATGTTCACACAGCTCTGTATTTTCAGGAGGCTTAGGCTCTTTTTGGATTTGAACACTGGCAGTCTTTAACGCAATCTGCTTTTCAACACACATCACTTACTTCTCCTCACCATTTCTTCTCGGGCTCTGACTCCTCGCTGCCCTCTGATTATGGTCTGTCTCCATGTGCAGAGAACCTGCAGCCGAGCATTGCAGGTGCTATATAATTCTCAAGATGGTAGAGTTGATGGATTTTAATCAGGTGAGTGCAGCTTAATGCAAATGATCCTTTATCAGAGGTTCATAAATTGGGCTATTCAATATTATGGTTCCAAATATTAGTTCAATGCTTATGGCATGCATAAATGTCTTTCCTTTGGGCTTAGGTTAGGGGAAAATCAATACAAAGCTCCTGGAGATGCAGAAAGGAACTCGGTGCTTACACTCTATCTGAGGCACCCCTGCTCCTACCCAGTGCCGCCTCACATTTATCTTGTTTTCCTCCCAGCTCCCTTTCTTCCCTTTTGTCACATTTAGGGCTTCACAATGATATGAAAAGCCACCTGGCTCCTCCATCCATTAAATGGGAAATGTATATGAACAAATAGAGGAATTGCACCATATAATACAGCTGAAATACAATGTTATCATCATTCCACTTCGAGCATTTCTCAGGCTGGTTTATGTCCCAGCAGTTAATTGTTTGCTATTGTTGGTATACCAGCACAATGCTATTAGCAACCCAGAGTTCTTAGGCTTTCTGTTTAGATTGTCTTCACGTAGGCTAGCCAGAATTTAGATATCTGTAAATGGAATTTGAATGGTGGCCTTTCTTCACAATATAAAATACAGGTAAGTGTAACTGGTTATGTCCCAAGTCTTGTTTATTAATTAAGGCTTTATCATATGGAAGCTGTGACTAATGCAAAGAGAAATACTAATTACATTCTGCATTTTTTTGGTAATGATGGGGCAGCATTTTGAACCATGAAGTTTATCCAGACAATGCATTAATCTCAGAATATACTGAGCTAAGGAGGATGCTCTGAGTATTAATGGGAGGCTGATACAGTGTTCAAGGGTGGCATAAATACTCATCCTGGCCAGGCTGGGGCAGTAGCAATATGCTGCATGCTATTAACTTCAAGTAGCTTTTATGTGTGCCTGCTATATATTTGTTGACCATTTCTCAGTACAAAGGAAGTCAAGTGACTTGAGAAAATCTATTTGGTAATTTTGTTTTCTCATTCTCAATATTTGCTGAGGCTATAAAAACAATAGGCCTTTGCATTTGTAGAATTTTCTTACTTTTTCTGAAGAACAGTGATTTATATAATTATCATTATGAAATCCTAATAATGGTCCTTATGAAAATCAAAATAGGCTATACCATTTTCCATTATAAATTGTTTCAGTGAGATGTAATTAATGTATGATATTAATCCTTTTAAAGTGTAGAGTTCAGTGATTTTAGTATATTTACAAAGTTGTGCAATCTTCACAGTTTTCTAGTTCCAGAGTATTTTCATCACCCTAAAAAAATGTCCTTGTAGACAGAGCAATCATTACTTTTCCTACCCCTGTCCTAGGTCTTGGCAATGATGAATCCACTTTCCGTCTCCATCGGTTTGCTAACTCTGAACTTCCATGTAAATGGAATTATAACATGTGGTCTTTTGTGATTGGTTTCTTTCACTTGGAATAATATTTTCATCGTCCACCCATGTTGTAGCCTATATCTATACTTCATTTCTTTTTATTGCTAAAAATGAAGAAATTATGGAATCTATGTATTATATAGGTGTACTACCTTGTGTTTATCTATTCAGCAGTAAATGACCTTTTAGGTAGTTTCCACATTTTGGCTGCTGTGAATAAGTCTGCTAGGAATATTTGTATACAAATATGTGTGTGTACATATAACTATATTTTTAACTCTGGGGTTAGATACCTTGGAGTAGGATTGCTGGGTCATATGTTAACTTTATGTTTAACTTTTGAGCAAATGCCAGGCTATTTTCCAAAGCACCATTTTATATTCCCATCAGCAGTGTATGAGCTTTCAAATTTATTCACATCTTAGGAAATACTTGTTATCATCTATGTTTTTGATTATACCCATATTAGTGGCTGTGAAGTAGAGTCAATTTGCATTTCCCTGTTGACTAGTAATGTGGAACATATTTTCACGTGCTTACTGACCATCTGTATATCTTTTTTGGTGGGTCATTTTTAACCCTTATTTTATAAGTAAAAAAAAAAAAGACAAAGAGGAAATAAGACCAGTGTATGAAGTAATAGTCCATCAGTACTGAATTTAAAGTTTTCTAACTAACTGATGCAAAATCTAAGAGGTTTAGCCTCTAATAATGAAACGAATTATAATATACTTGCATTGTGTTATAACACTTTTCTTTGCATGGGACAGACTCCCATCTCTAATTGTAGTTTAATGAAAGTAAGTGGATTTTGGCTTACCTATCTGAAAAGGTTAGAGCAGTTTCACCCCCAGGAATGGCTGGATCCTGTTGCTCAAAGACAGCATTAGAAATTCATTCCTCTCATCTCTTAGTTCTGCTTCCATCAAGTCGGTGCCATGCATAGCCAGTGTGTCTGTGGTGGTTAGAAGGCCACCAGAAGCTCATTCTACCAGGTTTTTTTTTTTTAATATACTTCTTTCAATAGTTCCAGTCCAAATTTCAGGATTCAGTTATTTATTTATTTAAATTAGCAATCCCTGTGAAGTCATTTACCATTCATATTTTTCAGTATGTTTTACAAGGCGCAACAAAAGCTCCCTTATCACATAGTAAACCTTTCATACAGAATTAAAATTTAATGGGGAAGGTAAATCTGGCATAATCATTAACGTAGAAATATTTTTTCTTCTTAGCTTTTAGCTCCTTAGCCGTAGATACTTGACATTTCCCATTCTAAGTAATCTAGCTTCTAAAATATAGAGAGGTTGAGGAGCAGCAGACTTTACATTGTATGCTTTCTCCTTTTTAACCCATAAAATTGATGCGTATCTGTGTTTCTTAGCCATAAGATCGGGTTTTCCATTCAGGCACCAACTCTATTTCTTAGACCAGTTCCACCAAGGGTGCTGTTCAAAACATTTCTAAAATTGTGTTCAGGCTTAGCAGAAAAAATGCTGTGATCAATTGATGATGTCTGTCACAGGCCCAGGGCATGAAAGAGATGGCACTTGTATCATATGTTTTCTCCTCCTGTTTACATCTGGAAACTAAGTCCCAACACTGAATGTTGCAGCCCTGGGACAGTTGGCAAGACGATTCAGATCAACAGATGGCTCTTCTTTCATCACCCAGATAGACTCTGCTGCCTTGCCTGCACTGCTAGTGCTTGACTCAAGAGCGTCTTAACTGTGGAAACCAGACTTAGACTTACTATTTTGATCCAGGAGTGCACCAAGTACACGATAAACAATGCTAGCAAGATTAGGCACATAGACTGTTTATTTGCCTGGAGTATATACGTAATGCCTGCAGGGTATATATAACACTCTGCTAAATCACCGGTACAGGAGTGAAGGTGGTAGGAGACAGAGCCCTCCGTTTTTGAGATTTGCGGTCTGGCTGTAATTAGAGAAGGGGGTGGAAGGCTCACAAATGGAGCACAGTGAATACATACAAAGGCTGAAGAAATGAAACATCATTTGATTATAATTTAATAAAGAGTAGCAGGTGGAGTTTAGTCAGAAGAGTATGGAGAATGGTAGTTTGATAGTGAGGATGAGGTGTAGAGTGATCCAGGGAAGAGCATATGGAGGAAGTGTGTTCTTGAGAAAAGGGAAGTGATGGGCATGGAGTGGCGGAAGCATGAGTGGTTCGGGTGGGGGCTTGTGGTGAAACAAGTGAGAGCTGCTCCCTGAAGGCTGTCGTAACCCAGAGTTGTCACTCTATCAGCTCACTGGCGAAAAAACAAAGAAAAAACAGGTGTCTTCTACAGTAGAATATGAAAATGGAATATATTGTAAAAATGAAAGATTTCATGCAAAATTAGAAAATCTGGAGGTTTCACACAAAACAGATTTTCTTCCTTTCCCATGAAAACTGAATATCACAACTTTGAGCCTAAATTCCTAGTACGCAAGAAGTGACTGGAGGTGAGTAGCAGTTGCCACAGTAGGCAGTTTGCCACAGTGTTCACATTTTGTTGATGTCTCCTAACACTAAGGTCAAGGGACAGTGGCCATCTATCACCATACTTTGCACAGTTGAGACTATTTCTTTATGCCTATATCTCCAGCAAAGTTTGGAAAATGAAAAATAAATTTTGAAAAGTCTTACATAAAGAAGGCAGTAAGATCGTGAATTGAGTATGCAACCAAGGGTACAGACATCTATGTTTCTAGTAACTAGACTACTTCATTATTTACATTGCATCCCAGTGCAATAGGCATTTAAGTTTGCACTCCTCCTGGGGTTAGCAAAAACTAGAAGGTACAATTCAGCAAGAAGAATGAAGAGAATGGTAGAGAATTTCCATCTAGCTGGAATAAAAAAAAACATTGTTTTTTATAATATTTTTATCTGCAAAAACTTGAGGGACAGTCTTAAATGGCAAACTGAAGAAATTTTGACCTGTCTAAAAGGGTGGGTATTGATGTCAGAGTATTTTTAATAGAAATGTTAATTAGCATATGAAGAAAGGAGTTAATGTGGGATTGCCATAAACAGAATGACCAGAGTAATCTTCATTTTTGACAGGATTACTGGAGTAGAAGATAAGGTCAAGTTTGAGAAGGAGCATATTTCAGCAATGTTTATGTATCTCAAAATAGTCTGTGGTCAAGACTGAGAAATATAACATGGTCGATAGCACAAACATGGATATGAGCTGGTAGAAGAATTTTTAAGTCACCTACAGAGTTTTAAAAGTTTGCCACAAGGTTTAAGCTCTGTTATGGTAGAGAAAATTGAGGTTTCCCTGTCAGTTTACTTACGGACATAGTGTGCTCCTGTTTTTATTACTGTTTCATTAATCAAATGATTTGATCCATGTTTCAATTTGCAAACTATATTTGGATAATATTTTAGTATAGAATAATATTCTTTGATCTTTTGGATGAGCTTTATTTCCTAGAGTCACAGAGTAAATTATCTTTGCTTTCGTATAATGGGGCTCCCGCCTCATTCACATTTCATATTGATAAAGTTAGTTTTCCAACCATACCAGCTATACAACAGCATCACAGTAGAGTCACTATCTGCCTCTATGGCTGGTAGCTGAATTAGTCTTATCATAATTATGTCTTTGCTATAGCTGCTCTGGCTTTCTATCTCTTTCTTGTTTATCTCAGTTAAAATATATAAAAATGTATTAACAATTCGATACACTGGATTCTCTGAAGGGTTGAGCCTTATATTAAACTGTGGTTTCCTAAATACAAGGAGAGAGTAGAGGGACTTGGAACATTTCTGATGCTGAGTTTTTATTATATTGTGAGCTTTCCTTCAGCACTTTAAGGATCCATCTTTCTCAATATGTGTAGAAGTGGGGAAACTGAAAGAGAAATTGTTTTCTGCATTCTCTATAATGGTTTTTATTTAAGAATGATAAAGCAATACTTGCTAAGCCCAAACCAGTTCTGCAACAGACAGTGCTGAAAATCCCAGGAGAGATGCAGTGATGTTTCCGTGTTGGGAGAAAATAAACTTCAAAATGTTATTTGGTATATAAAGTTATTGCACGTATATTGGAGACAGTTTGCCTAGTATAAAAAGACTCAACTTGGAGTTGTCTTAACCCTTATATGTTTAGTCGCTGCTATTCTGAAACAATATAGAGACACTATTTTTTTATTGTTACTCTGTTACAGTTGTCCCAATTTTTTCCTCTTTGACCTCCACTGCCTAGCCCCACCTCCTGTTCCCACAGCCAATCCCCATACCGTTGTCCATGAGACACTATTAAGAGGACAGAGGCAAACTGCAGGGTTCAAGGCCTCATACCTCTTGTTATGCAAGTGAACCTTCCAGCACCTCCTTTCACTCCTACACAAAAATTGGAATAATAGTAGTACATCCTATACTTTGAACCAAATAAATTAGTTGCCATTTTTCAGGTGCTTAGATAGAGCATGATATAATATAATGCCAACTATTATTATTATATTTATTATTAAGGACTCAGCTGGTATAGGAAAAGAAAGTTAAGACTTTCAAGTGAAAAAACCTGGATTATTTGCCATAAACTTATTGGAAAAGTCAACTCGTTTCTTCATCCATATTTTCTCCACTGAAAAGTGCCAGAATCTCCCTATCAGACATGCCTGGGAACAAAGTGAGTCCGTGAAAGCAGAAGTTTCAGCCATCTGAGAAAATGTTTCCAAGATCAAATTGCTCTACAGATTCAATCTTTTCAAAGCTATTTTCACTTGCATTTGCCCTATAGACGAATAGGGAAAGGGTAGTTTTGAAAATTGATGTATTATACTATTGATCAATTAATTCCTAATTCTCCAGTTGGAAGTAATTGACTTCATATCTGGGTTCCTAATCCAGTTCTCATTGATTCACTTCATCAGTCACCTAGTCACAATGAATTTTTGGAGTACTGACAAAACGATTTTAGCCATCACATCAATTTTGTGTGGTATCTTCTGGGATAAGATTTCTAACCCTATGCTGGGTTAGAGAGAGAGATCAACCCTTTGTTGTGAGCTTTCTGTCCAGAACTGGATATGCATGTCATTGGCTGGTGCTAGATTCTGGCTTGTTGATTTTTGGATATTTTGTATATGTGTGTATCTACTGTTTGTTATAAATTGTTATCAGGCATTCCTTGGCCCCCACTTTTCAGTGCTGCTCTTTTCCTCAATTTATTATCCTTTTTTGCTGCTCCTTTCCTTAATTTATTATCCTTTTTTTCTGCCAGCTCTGTGACCTAAGGAAAATTACACTGATAGCCTCACC
Organism: Tonatia bakeri; assembly: GCA_004024845.1. Classification (NCBI taxonomy): domain Eukaryota; kingdom Metazoa; phylum Chordata; class Mammalia; order Chiroptera; family Phyllostomidae; genus Tonatia; species Tonatia bakeri. Next base: position 253,546 of record PVIA01001302.1, on the reverse strand, counting down.
CTCAGTATCATCATCTGTAAGAGGGAGTTCCACCTATTTTGTGATATTGGTGGGAAGATATGTCAGGCATGTGAAGTAGCTTACAAGTTAATGCACGTTAAATGCAAGTATAGTGCCTGGCACATGCTAAGTATTGAATAGCTGCTACTTACTATTGTTACTAATAGCGTATTGGTTAATAATAGGAGTACTAATTAGCTAATAATAATAGAGCTGCTTTCTAAAATAGCAGAATATTAAGAATATTACTAACCTAAAGTTGGGAAAAAATGCAAAAGCTTAAACACAGGCTCTCAAGCTATTGTCATATACTTAGCTTCTATATCCTGGTACCTGTTTAATAATTTGTGTTGCTCAAAATTTCAAGAAATTATCTCTGGTGGTGACTCAAAGACGTCACAATACAACTGGGTATCTGTGTGCAAAAAAAATAAAGTTGGGCCCCTACTTCATACCATATACACAAATTGATTTAAAATGAATGAAAAACCTAAGTGCAGTAGCTAAAAGTATAAAACTCTTAAACAAAAACATAGACATAAGTCTCTATGACCTTGGCTCAGGCAATGGTTTTGTAGATATGATGCCAATAGTACAGTAACATAAGAAAATCAGATAAATTGGACATAACAAAAATTTAAAACTTTCATGCTTCAAATGATATTATCAAGAGAAAAAAAAGACAACTCACATAGTGATACAAATTTTTGTAAATCATATATCTGATAATGGGCTTACCAAGGGACCCATAGTATACAAGGGAAGGCAAAAGTAGGTTTACAGTTGTGAGTATGAGAAATACAGTTTATTCTTGTATTCTTATTTATTAATTATTGTATTATTTCCTATACAAACACCTGTAAACCTACTTTTTCCCACCCCTGTATTAGAAATTCCTGTATTTCAATAAAAAAAGACAAAAAAAATTAAAAAGAGGTAAAAAATCTGAATAGACATTTATCCTAAGAAAATATCCAAATGGACAAAAAGCCCATGAAAAGATTCTCAGCATCAGGGTAGCTATCAGGGAAAAGCAAATCAAAACCACAATGACATACCACCTCCCATGCACTAGGTTGGCTGTCATCAAAAACACATACTAACAAGGGTTGTGGGGATGTGCAGAGGCTGGAACTCTCACACAGTTCTGTGGGAAGTGAAATGGTGAAGCTGCTCCGGAAAACAGTTGGCATTTTTTTTGAAAAAGTTTAACAAAAATATGACCCAGCAATTCAACCCTAAGGTATCAATCCATGGGAAAATGGAAATATGTATATACAAAATCTTGTATACACCTGTTTGCAGCAGCATTATTCATAAAAGCTAAAAATCATAAACAACCCAAATGTCCATCTACTGATAAATGCATAAATAAAATGTGGTATATCCATACAATGAGATATTATTCAGTAATGAAAAGAAATGAAGTACTGGCAACATGCTACACAATAAATGAACCTTGAAACATTATGTTAAGTGAAAGAAGCTAGTCACAGAAGACTACCTATTGTCTTGTTCCATTTGTATGACATGTCCAGTGTAGGCAAGTCCATAGAGACAGACAAGAGCCTAGTGGTTTCCTACGGCTGGTGGAGTGACTGCTAACAGGTATGGGAGTTCTTTAACTCATGATGAAATGTCTTAGAATGATATTGGTGGTGGTTACACAACTTTGTGAATATACATAAAACCATGGATATACACTTTAGATGGGTTAATTGTGTGTGTATTATATCTGAGAAAAAGCTGTTATAAACACAAACAAAAAAGAGATGTGACAGACCTTGTTTTTTGTGGAAGAAGCTTGAAGTATGCTAGAATAAAGGCTTCCCTGGTCACTACTAAGTTCTGTGAGGACTAGTTTAATTTTCTGCCATAAAGCTTGTGTCCAGGGTTTAGAAACAGAGGCACACACTATGATATATTTGTTGCATGAATACTGTGTATGAGCTCTTCAGGGCTACCCCCAGTTGCCCCAATTTTCTGGAATAACTCACAGAACTCAGAAGTTGTTACTCTCATGATTATGGTTTACTACAGTGAAATGACACAAAATAAAATCAGAATGGGGCAAAGGCACATCGTGTGAAGTATGGAGAAAAATCACATGCAAACTCCCAAGAGGCCTCTTCCAGAGGAGTCACACAGGATATGCTTAATGCTTCCAGCAATGCGCTGAGACACCAAGTACAAGTATTACGTACCAAGGATGCTCATTAAAGACTCTGAGTAAGTTTTTCATCTGGTTAGCACAACACAAATTCTAGACTCCTAGAAAGGAAGCAGGCATTTCACGTAAACCACACTATTTACATAAACAATTAAGGCACAGTGGCCAGTTGTATCATTTAGGGGAATTCGGGGTGAAGGGGCAAAGGTCCATCACCCCCTTTTGCTGTAGCCCCCAAAGTCCTTCCTTGGGGGCCTCCCACGTGATCGTACCTGTTTTAGGTCATCCCCCCCTTGTGGAATCTTACCCATCACTGGTTAACCAAGCAAGCATTGGAGACCAGGCAGGGTGAAGTAAAAGGAGCAGAAGCAGTGCTCCTGCCAGGGAGATAAGCTTTTCTCCTTGCTGGCTTACGGTTCCAAGGTCGTTCCCTCAGCCTTAGCCTTGGCAGGGATTACAGCTTCTGAAACCAGGCAGGGCGGTTCCCAACACACTCCCCTTTTTATTTCTTGAGGTCTATGACATAAAAATCATAAATTCTTCCTCTATTCTCCTCATTTGGTAAAGGACATTATGGGCAGAGTCTCACCCCTTTCTCTGAGTATAATGACCTTGATTTTAGGGTTTCAGTATTTTGCCTCAGATGAGTTGCCCAGAGACTGATTCTGGAATGTGTGAGGATGAAAACACCAGCCTTTATGTTTTCATTGTTGAATTCCTAATAGCCAAGAGTCATTCCTGCCCCTATCATCTTTAAGCCCTATTTACCACTGCTGTTTATAGCCTCATTTTCTTCCTCCTCTTTTCATAATATCTTTCAAAGTGGAAGCTAATGTGAATTTTGGTGGTCTCCAATTTCTAACTGGTATGTCTAATGCCATCAGATTGAATTAATTTGAGCTATTAAACATGAAGTACATATCACCATGGAGCTTGTTCCAGATGTATTATTGTTAGTTTAATTGTTATGGCTAATCATTGTGTTTTTGCTGGATGCTTGAAATAATAGTAATAATACTTATTATTGTTATTATTGTTTAATATAGCCTTTCATTTGAGGATCTTGAAAAGACTGTGTCCTGGAACCACTATTGTAAAATTGTTATTATCTGTGCATTTTCATTTGGCTGAAGTGTGAGCAGGAATATGCCTGTATATGATTTAAAAAGTAAAAAAAAATTAATAGAATCATGCTTCTCTTTTTCCTACAATTTAGCAGCATGAAGAAACAGGAGGAGGGTAAGAAGGGAAATTTAGCCCACTGTGATATTATTTCCAGAGAGGAATCCTGTGCCTTTTAAAACTATTCTGTGGCCTTTTTGTTGGCTTAGTATCAGCTCTGACTTGGCTTTAATTTTAAATGGTGCTCAGATCATTTGAGGCCTATATTTTGCCTTGTCTGGCAAAGTAAAGCATTTAAGTGTGTGTGTGTGTGTGTGTGTGTGTGTGTGTGTGTGTGTGTGTGTTAAGGCCTTAAAAGAGATAAAAGGTCTTTGAATAATTCGCATCGCTTAGATCACATTTTGAAAAGTTCAAAATGAATGAGAAACATAGAGTAATATATCAATATTTAAACATATACCTACCTACACAGAAGGTTTGTCATTGGAATTGGAGGCCTGTTAAAGTGCAGTTTGGTTTCTTAATGCTCTAAATACCTGAATCCTAAAGGAGACAGAAGATAAGTTAAGGTGGTTCCCAGCTCACCTATATCTTGTTGCCTGGCTGATCACACAGGAGGTTTAACCATTTTTATCAGTTGAAATTAATTGCTCCCATATAGCAATTGCTTCTATGAAACAATTATGACAGGTTTATAATGAAATCCTGATGAGTTTTGTTAAAGCAACACTTAACCTTAAATACTGAATCATCTTCACGTGGTACTGCACCGCCTCCTAACAATGGCCAGGCTACATGGATTTCCCCAGAAAGGTTTCAAGTTGGCTCTGGTGATGAAGAGCTCGTGAAGAACTCATGAAGAGTTTCTCCCATCTGGCTGCTGTCAAAATTCCTGAGGGAAAGGAATTGCTGGACTTTTGCTACATGGATTCCTCTTGCTTTCTTTTTCTATGGGAGAAGTGAGGCCATGGACTCATGCCATGAATAATGAGGATTCTTCTTGTCACATGTTCTCTGGAAGCTGGGAGGCTTGGAGACAAAGGGTAAAACAGTCTTTCCCCACCTGTGCTGCACATTAGAATCCCCCCATGGAATCTTAAAAACTCCCAGGTGCCTGGATCCTACTCTCAGAGATTCTGATTTAATTGGTCTGGGCAAGGCCTGGTCATTGAGAGGTTTAAAAGGTCCCCAGGTGATTTTAATTGTTAGCTACATTGAGCACTGCTTGGTGCCTAGTTTTTAGTGGGGCTAATATTCCAAATATATAGCAATCAGTACTGTACTGTGCTCTTGTTCTATACCAGGCACTGTGAAAAGTACATTACAGATATCAATCCATTTGGTCATCACAATAACCGTATAATTGAACATTCATTGATTTATACATTCATTTATTCAACAAATACTTATGGGGTTCAGGCAATGGGCCAGACCATGTGTGGGTTGTCGGAGAGGAGAATTAGAGTGTACTTTCAGGGTTGATGACATTTGAGTTGACATTTCAAGTCTGAGGAGGAGTTAATCAGGCCAGGAGCAGAGGGAAGGATGGCTCCTGCAAAAGCTGGGAAGGAGGATGGTGAGTTCAAGGAACTGAAAGAAAAAATAGTGCTTCTGGAGCAGAGGGAACCAGAGGGAACGTGGTGCAAGATAAGGTGTAGAGTTGGACAGGGCCACCTGGCAGAGGTTGTCCATCTGAGACAGGGTTTTAGCCTTTATTTGAAACCAAATGGAAGCTCTGATCTTATTTGCATTTCTTAGAAGATCTCTCTGGCTGCAGTAGGGAAACAGATAAGAGGGAAGCATGAGCAGAACCATTGTAATGAGTTGGGTAGCCATTGCAGTCAATGGACAAAGATGAGAAGGACCTGGACCAAATTAGTGAAGGGAAAAAGAGAGGTGGGCTTACCTGAATAATATTTAGATGGTGAAATCCTTAGGATGCAAAGGTGAATTCAAAGGGGAAGGAGGGGGAAATGACTGCCATGTCCAATTTTACTGTTTTTGCTATTATTACCCAGAATCTCAGATGAGCTGATGAGAATTAGAGTAGTGCCTCTCAAACTTCAGTATGTGTATAGGTCACCTGAGGATCTTGTTAAAATGCAGATTCTGATCCAGTAGATTTGCAGTGGGGCCTGTGATTCCGCCTAATAAGCTTTGAATGATGCTGGTGCTGCTGGTCCATGGACCGTACTTTTGAGAATCAGGAGCTTAGAGAAATGACATTACTTACTCAAGATGTGGTGAAGGGTAGCCTGAACTTTTGACCATGTCCGTCTGCCTCCAAAACCCATGATCTTTCTTACTCATAAAATCCATGACTCTAGAATGATATGCTGAGATTCGGATTTTATCTGTAGGTATTGGCGACCACTGAAAATGTGTAAGCAAAAAAGGGTTCAATCAGAAAACTTATATTACCATTTTTGGATGTGTTCCCTATGAGTATTTTATTTGTTCTTTTTAGTATAGATCTCTTAGGTCAAACTGAAGTGCAGTTAAAAAGACAAAGCAACTAGGGCTCCAAATTTTGTTAAGTAATAGGGATGGTTTATTATACCATCATTCTACTCTGTAATGAGGGCAATAATTGGCTCTTATTTAGTGTTTCCTGCCCAATTCCCCCAAGGCATTTTACTAATAAGTACCATCTTTCAAAATTGAAAAAGTCATTGGAGAGAGGCTAAGGGACTTGATACAGTGGGCTGACTGCTGGGCATGCCTTCACTAGTTCTGTGGCATCTAGACTCCTGTACCACAGTTCAGCTACAACTGAAACATTTGCCTCAACTGCTTGATCTGTTGCTATCCTGATTTCCTGAGTGTACCCAGGAAATGTTAGCCTCATAAAACACTAAATGAAAAAAAAAAAAGTCAACATTTGGAAATTCTGCATGCTTTATTTCTTCCTAGAAAGATATAATCAGCATTAGCACAGATGGGCTCTGAGAAGTTTCACAGTACAAGAATTTATTTAACTCTGTACAACTCAGTGGTTTTCCAAACTAAGTTGACCTTAGAATTAACCCCAACTTTTTTCTGCCTCTCAACTCTTGACATTCTGTTAAACAGTTTTTCTGTGTGTACTCAAAGATAACTACATCCTTTGAATGCATGAATATCAGTTGCCTGGGCCTGTGTTCCTTTTTGAGTTACCGGCAGATTTGGCATTTTGGCATCTAGAACAGTAGAATGGTGTAGTTTTTACTTCAATTTTTCTTAAGCCAAATGCTCTTATGACTTTTAAAACTACAAGTGTTCACTTCAGTGGTTATTTGGAAAAAATATCACAGACTTACCTGCATGTTTCCCTGTTTTTTGTTCCTGAGGGGTAAGTTTTCCTTTTGGTTCTTTTGTTTATTTGTTTGTTTCCACATGTTTGGTTCTATTTTGGCAGTCATAAAATCTTCCTTCCCACTCTGTTTCACTTAAAAAAAATCCCGGAAATATAATCATTGCCAGACATGACAGTTATACTGAGTCTTTAATTTTTTAAGTTTATACCATGAAATTTGAATGGCTTTTTAAACTCTGAGTTAATTTGGTGATATGAAAGTGAACTGTTTGTTTTTTTCACCTGAAGGATATAAGGATCCTTTTTTATTAAAAAAAAATCAGACTGACATATAGTTTAAATTTATATGAAAGCAGAAAATTCTGGCTAAATAAATTTCAAGATGTTGGTGAAACAATATGCAAGGTTGAGCTCCAATACCATACTAAGAATGAAAAAAATGTAATAATAGAGGAGGATATAAAGTTGGATTAAAAGAAAAGTTATTGGATATTTTAAAAGATGAATGTATAACTACCAAATAGATGTTTAAATGATATCATAATTTCCTAAGTAGTCAATTTGTATGTTGTCTTCAGTTTTCAGAGACCAAGTTTCTTATAGGAAGTCATTATATCCTTAGTGGGATATCCAACCAAATGGGAAAATGGTTTCCCATTTTGGTTGGCAGCAGAATTGATTACGAAGCTCCTTGAAAATACAGATGCCCAGGCTTCTATCCAAAAGATCCTGACAAGGTAGGTCTAGCATGGCACCTAGACTCCTGAATTTTCACCTCCAAGATGGGTAATTCTGAGGTATAGTAAAGTTTGAGGACAACTGCCTTAGAATATTTTCTTGAGTTCTGGTGTGCCCAAGATTTACACAATTGGTTAAAATGCAAATTATAAGCCACAACCTACAACAACTGTATACCTCTGTGAAACTTGCACAGAGCACAACCTGCACTGCTGACTTTTGGTGGCCTGCCTCATTCTCAGATACTCTCTCTGGTAGCCCTGGTGGCTTCAAGAGACAGGTACTCCCCAGGGTGCACATGATTCAAGAATCATACTCTGAAAATCATTGCTGTATAAGCATGATTGAAAATTGATAGGTTCTATGGATGGTCTATTAGTGGGGCCATAGGCTACCTATTCAGATAAGACACAGGCAAATTAGGTTAGCCATGCCTTTCTTTCTAGAGAGGTTCCATGTGATCATGTAGGCTTGGCCACTTCCAAGCTACAGACACACAACTTTCCAAATATCTTCTTGTACATCTCTGTGGTAGATAAGTCACAGTATTCCTCATGCTGCTGTGCAGCCTGGAGCCAAGAAAAGCACAGGGTCTTTGCCTGTAAGCCAGTCAAACAGGTTGCTTTCAGCCTTGTCTGTGGAAGAGACATCACTGCTGCACATGTGATTGCGATCCTGAGAGGGGACCAAGTGGGTTTCAGTACTAGGGACAAAGAGTGGACATTTTGGGAAAATGTGGACTGCTACCTGACACTCATGATTTCACATACCCAGTGATGAACTGGAATGTGATGATAAGGACTTTCTTCTTTGTTCCCAGCTAGTTCTTTTTTGTCAGATCCGATTTTGAGCCTACAGCAGCAATTCTCAAACTGTGGTTTATGGGCCCCTGAGGATCTTAGAGACCCCTTCAGGGTATCTGCAAGGTCAAGACCTATCATTAGAATACCAAATTGTTGTTTGTCTTCTTTACTGTGTGGACATTTGCACTGATAGTGAGTAAAACCGGAACATGAACCAAGCACTGTGGAATGAATCGAGGCACCAACTGTACTATTGGTCTTACTACCATGACTTATGGTTAAAAAACAAGCCAATTTCATTAAAAATATGTTTCATGAAATAGTTATTAATTTAATTAAGTTTTCACTTTCGAGTGCATGTCTTTTCTTGTGTGTGTGTCTGTCTGTGAGGAATAGGAAGCAGACACTAAGAACAGCTGCATACTGAAGTATCATGGTTGTGTGAGGAAATCATGTGTATGGCTATTTCACTGTGAGCAGAATGAACTAGCTGCTTCCACGTGGAATACCATTTTTACTTGAAAGAACAATTGACAGATGAAATATGGTGATTCAGACTTCCATATCTGACAAACATTTTCACAAACATGCCTAACCTGAGCCTGTCACTTTCAGTAAACCATTGGACAGTATTTATTGCCAATGATAAAATTCAAGCTTTCAAGTAAAAATTAGAATTTTGGAAAACTTCTATGTGCCATCATGAGCTTGACAGCTTCCCAGTGCTTAAAGACTTCCGGTGAGATCCATGGTGATGTTAACAAATGGGATTCTTGTTTATACTATTTAATGAAATGTGTCAATGTTCGGAAGATCTGCATAATTCAGTGAGCCAAAATTTTCTACCAGAACAATGCATGCTTTTACAAAATTTTGCATGGGGAAAAGATCCATTCAAAGTACAACACAGACCATGAATTTTTTTTTAATTATATATTTTTAGAGAGGGAAGGGAGGGAGAAAGAGAGAGAGAGAGAAACATCAATGTGTGGTTGCTGGGGGTCATGCCCTACAACCCAGGCATGTGCCGTAACTGGGAATCGAACCTGCGATGCTATGGTTCGCAGCCTGTGCTCAATCCACTGAGCTATGCCAGCCAGGGCTAGACCATGAATTTTTATGTAATAGAGAACTAAAAGTTTATTGATATTGTTTCAGATTCCAAACTGCAACTAACTACTAAAGAAATTACTATTTATAAGTTTGGATGCAGTATCCAAGAAGAATATTAATATTCATTTGTAAAAGCTATTAAAATACTCCTCCTGGATTTTCTTGACATAATTCAATGAAAACAATACATCCCATTACACAATGCAGAAGCAGGTATGAGCATCTACTGGTCTTCTACTAAGCCAAACATTAAACAGGTTTTTCAAAACTGTAAGACAATGCTATTCAACTCACTGTTTTTCTTTTGTTTGTTTGTCTTTTTTAGAAAATATTTATGTTAACATATAATAGGCTTATTGTTGGTATTTTTAAATGAATTAATAGTGTTTTAGGAATTTTAACTTCGAATATGGTAAATATCCATAGCTATTAGCTAAGCAAAAATGTTTGGGGGCCTTTAATAATTTTCGAATGTGAATGGGTCTTGAGACCGAAATGTTTTACAACTGCTAGCTGAAAGAAACATTCACTAAAGATGCTTCACAGGAAACTTCCAACCAATATGGAGGTGTAGGTAGACACACTGTGCCTCCTTGTACAAACAAAATAAGGACAACAACAATTTAGAAATAAAATAACAACCAGAACTGACAGAAAATTGAACTGTATGGGAGTCGGACAACCAAGGAATTAAAATAGACACATTCATCCAGACTGGTAGGAAGGGTAGAGTCGAGCAGCTGGACGGACAGGGCTCGTGGCACAAAAAGCGGTGGCACCAGGTGTGTAAGGCATCCTGGGCGTGCAAGACCACAGCGGGTGGGCCCTGGGCATGCAGGCAGTGGCTGGCAGACCCTGGGCACAGGGTGGCAACAGGCAGACCCAGTGAGGTGGTGATTGTGAAGTGAGGCAGTGTGTGCAAGGCAGCTGGCTGACTGGGCAATCCCACATTTACCTGCCGATAAACCAGGAGAAGCTGGGGAGCAAGACAGACCGCACAACCCAGGGTCCTGGCGCTGGGAAATAGAACCTCAGGGCACTGATTGAAAACACCTGTGAGGGTTGAGACGCAGGGAGAGACTCTCAGACTCACAGGACTGTTCATTGGAGAGCCCCAGGGGGTCCTAGAACATGCACAAGCCCACCCACATGGGAATTAGCACCAGAAAGGCCCAGTTTGTTTGGGGGAAGCAGCAGAAGGGACTGAAATCTGACAGAGAGTGGAGCAAGCACCATTGTTCCCTCTCAGACCCCGCCCCCACATATAGCGTCACAACCCAGAAACTGGGTTGCCCCGCCCTGGTGTACACCTAAGGCTCTGCCCCTCATACGTAACAGGCATGACAAGACAAAAAAAAAAAATTGCCCAAACAAAAGAACAGATCAAAGCTCCACAGCAGATACAACTAAGTGACCAAGAGATAGCCAACCTATCAGATGCACAGTTCAAAACACTGGTGATCAGGATGCTCACAGAAGTGGTTGAATTTGATCGCAAATTAGATGAAAAAATGAAGGCTACACTAAATGAAATGAAGGAAAATGCACAGGGAACCAATAGTGATGGAAAGAAAACTGGGATTCATATCAATGGAGTGTACCAGAAGGAAGAAAGAAACAACCAAACAGAAAAGAATGAAACAAGGATTGAAAAAAAAAAGTGAGGAGAGGCTTAGGAACCTCCAGGACATCCTGAAACATTCCAACATCCAAATTATAGGGGTACCAGCAGGGGAAGAGGAAGAACAACAAGTGGAAAAGTTACTTGAACAAATAATAAAGGAGAACTTTCCTAATCTGGAAAAGGAAATAGACTTCCAGGAAGTCCAGGAAGCTCAGAGAGTCCCAAAGAAGTTGGGCCCAAGGAAGAACACACCAAGACACATCATAATTACATTACCCAAGATTAAAGATAAGGAGAGAATATTAAAAACAGCAAGACAAAATGAGGTAGTTATATACAAAGGAGTTCCCATCAGACTGTCAGCTGATTTCTCAAAAGAAACCTTGTAGGCAAGAAGGGTCTGAAAGAAGTATTCCAAGTCATGAAAGGCAAGGACCTACATCTAAGATTGCTCTATCCAGCAAAGCTTTGATTTAGAGCAGAAGGGCAGATAAAGTGCATTTCAAATAAGGTTAAGTTAAAGGAGTTCATTGTCACCAAGCCCTTATTTTATGAAATGTTAAAGGGACTTATCTAAGAAAAAGAAGATAAAAAACATGTATAGTCAAATGACAACAAACACAATTATTAACAACCACCTAAAACAAAAACAAAAACAAACTAAGCAAACAACTATAACAGGAACAGAACCACAGAAATGGAGATCACATGGAGGGTTAGCAACCGGGGAGTGGGAGGAGGAGAGAGGGGGAAAAGGCACAGAGAATAAGTAGCATAGATGGTAGGTAGAAAATAGGCGGGGGTAGGGCAGGAATAGTATGGGAAATGTAGAAGCTAAAGAACTCATTACACATGGACATGAAGTAAAGGGGGGAATGTGGGTGGGGGAGGGTATACAGGGTGGAGGGGACTGAAGAGGGGGAGATGGGACAACTGTGATAGCATAATCAACAAAATATATTTTAAAAAAAGATGTTCCACAGAATGGTTATCCTTGAGATACTTGACAGAAACCCAACAACCAAAAACAAAAACATAAAGTAAGAGCATTTCGTAGTTAAATAAGTTTAAGAAATACTGCTGGTTATAGCTCCTTATGGAGATCTGCTGTTTAAAGTTTCAGCTTGAACTTTGTTGAATTCCTTCATAAACTTGTTTGATCATGAAAATATTTTTCCCTGGAATGAGCTTCAGGAAATATTATTCTCTTATTTCAACACTGAGTGTTACCATTTTAAATATTTCCCAATATGATAGGTTAAAAAGTAGTATGTCATTATTCACTGCCTTCTAAAATCTGGAGTTTTAATTTAAGGGTCAGTCTTGTTTTCCTTTAGAACAGCCTCCAGGCAGTAACTTCTCTACTCCTGCCACCAGGGAGGTAAGTTTTGACAACCACAAAATGTTTAACTACATTCTGGCTCTTCAGTTTTTTAAACTCCAGTTGTTTATTGGACTTCAAAAGGCAGGCAAGCTAAGGCAAACCAATGATGATAAGAATGTGTTCTCCATCTTACACATTAATGGACTTGGGGAGAGGATCTTTGCTCTAGGACAGAGTCAATTAACTCAGCACTCAGCTGTTAATTAATTAAAAGTCTGTTCCTTTGCTTGAAATGAATGTCCTTTTGGTAGGATGTGATTTGTCCTGTTTAAGTTAATGGTTACCCAATCATAGATGCTGATTGGTTTTCTCCAAGGAATTACTCATTCTCAAGGCTGTGAAAATAAGCAAGGCCAGTTTTATCATCACATATAGTTCTAAATGATGAGCTACTGGAATTCTAGTTTAAGAATTGGTTTGTGGATTGCAGTTCCTTTGTTGCTAGGAAAAATGGTACTTGACCTTAAACCTTGCTAGCAGCTGCATCTCCACTTCTAGGAGTCTGTCCTAAGGAAGAAACACAATGCAGTTTAAAAGTGTACTTACGGAGATGTTCTCTATAGCGCTGCTTATAATAATTCAAATTGAGGATTGAAATGTTGACACATTGGGAAACAATGAAACACTTTCACAGAGTGACATTAAAAACTCTGGTTTTAAGACTGTTTAAAGACATGAACAATGTTCCCAAAATAATATCAGCGAATAAAGTGGGGTACAAACATCATGGTATTTGTTGTCAGATTGTTTGCCAGAAAGGTGGTTCCACTTTACATCCCCAAGAGTATCTTTGGGCATGCTTCATTTCCTGTGCTCTTGCCACCAGTGAGTGTTATTTTAAATAATATTTTCCAGTTTGATCAGGTAAAGATGGTGTGTCATTCCTATATTAAGAAAACATTCACCAGGAAAGACAAGGGACAGTAATTGGCATTTCCAGAAGAGACTTGACCCTAATTGCTACCTTGTGGCCCAACTTAGTGCAGCACTGACTGGAGATGGACTAACTCTGACTAATGACACTGAATATCTCCCAGGGCCCAGGAGAAACTTCTAGAGCTCAGAGAGGTAATTTGAGTCAAATTAAAAATAATCAAGAAAATTCCACTGCAGTCAAATTTAGCCATTTATAATCTGTCCTTAGATAGGTTATATAAATACTATGTTAAGGTTATCTCCAGCCATGTGTAAAACATTCACATGGACACTGAAGCATACTGACAGGCAGAGAGACAATGCATGCCCATCAGCCTCCTGTGTGTCAGAGGCTTTGTCATTATTATAAAGTTAGACTAGATCATAGAATTTTCTAGCAAGTGATTAAAGTTGTCATCATGGTTTCCATTTTTTATATCATTGTAAAATGTATGCAAGCATTTGCAGAATGCCCGTGGGCTTTCTGCAATCACTAAAGGGACTTGTTGCCTGTTTCCATTCCCTGCCACTTGCCACAGATGTGCCAGTCATGCCTACAGAAATTTTTTGTCATAGTAACACTGCAACTGGGTAGAATATTGAAGGAAATGTCAAAAATGTAGCCATGTGAAAAGAATCTGAAGGCAGTGTTTTTATTCAAAGCGTTTGCTTTTGGCTTGGACTCCTGTCTGCGTGGAGCAGGCTGGATGTCTAATTTCAGCAGTACAATTAGTTCTCAGACAAGATGAGAAAAGATGTAACTGCCACCGTGGTATAACTTGAATGTTGCTTCACTAATTCATGTATGTATTTTCTTTGCAATTTCATCTGGAAGCATCTTTTGAGGACTTTTTGTTGCTGTTGATTATTTTTTATCTTTTGAATGATGAAACTGGACCAAATCATAATTCAGCAAAATGTAAATGAATCAGAGCAAATGGGATGCAAGAATATATCGTGCAGTTCCAACATGGAAATAGAGATATTCGTTCTTCCTTCTCTGAGGAGAATAGTAAAACTTTCCATGTTGTGTCAGACATTGTGTTTTACATTCTCTACTTCCATAGGTTTAAAAGGTGATGAAATCAGTTTTAAAGTGTTGAGGTTATTATTATAATTGACAATAAATTGTTTATTCTAACACAGAGATTTGTCTTCTAACCCTGATACAATCATTCACCACACTATGAATTTCTTTTTTTAAAATAATTCCACTTTTAATGTTTTTACTTTTCACTTTTCTTTAGTGTGGTCTCTTATTAGAATTATGATTATATTCCAAATGCAGATTAAAAAAATAATTAATTTTTTCTATGACTGAGTCATGGAAAATGGCTATTATCCATCAAATAAAAGCTATTAGGACACTGGCTAGTGCATGGCTAAGATATAATTTTGGGAATGCTGTAAGAAAAAATAGATACTACTTCCAACACATTCTCACTTAAAGAAAATATCATTTTCAAACCTTGTTGTATAATAGAGAGGTCAGAATATTAAGATCTTCAGATAGGCCTTGCTGGGGTGGGAGAGTAGAGGGCAGGTGAAGACGGAGTGTGTGGCAAATGCATGGGTAGCTCCTTAATTGAAGTATAGAATGTTTAGATGCCTTCAGTAGTTATATAGTGAATTTTAAGTTTTTGTGTATATGTATGTAGACTGTTTACAACTATGTTAATATGTTCTTTAAAGGTTTGTACATATTTACCAGAAACTATGAATTTTAAAATTGTATTTCTTTCTAAGGTATCTAGTAGTGACATAGCAACTTAGCTAAGTGGTCTTGAAAGACCAACATTGAATTTCAAACTTTAATTTGATGGAATTGCTTTAAAAAAACACATTAAATTGGAATTAGTGTCCATTACACCCACATGTTTCTCTTTCTTGTAGTGTTTTTGTGACTCCTTTTTGTGACTCTCATGGTTACATGCCTTCACTTTATTTGCCTTGTAAGCCTGGCTTGCAAGAAGGCAAAGGTCCTCACTTCCCTCTGGTCTCCATTTTTTTTATCTGTAAAAGAAGGTTATTGATGATCTGTAATATCACTTTCATCTCTAGAGTTCTGTGCTTATACCTAGCTCCTCTTTCATCCTGTATTCATTATAGGTTTACTATGAGGATGAAATTAAAAAGTGTCATGAAAGTAGTTTGAAAATTGCAATGCAGTATAGAAACACCAGGTGTGACTGTGGGGGTCTGGTGTCATCCTGTGTGACTGCTCTGAAGTCTACACAAGAGTGCATTTTTCCAGGTGTATAATATTTTTAACTTAAAAAGAATTCCACAGTGGATATAATGTGTGCTAAAGAGACACTCATGAAGTGGTTCATTCTTTTCTTGTCTCTCTTTTAAACTTACTGATTTTAGAAAGAGAGAGTGAGAGAGACATGGACCTGTTGTTGCACTTATTTATGCATTCATTGGTTGAGCTTGTGTGTGCCCTAACCAGGAATTGAACCTGCAACATTGATGTATCAGGACAATACTCCAACCAACTTAGTGACCTGGCTAGGGCTGGATTGGTTCATTCTTGGGCCAATGATTATTTAGTTCTTGGACAGAGAGGCAGTCATTTGAAACTGGCCACTTACATATGCAGTTTGCTCTTAGGCATTTCTGGCAGCTAAAGGGCAGGCTTATGATGTCTGAGCATTAAGAATATATTCCCAGTTTTCCAGACAACCCAGCAGTTAATGGTCAGTTTTGAGAATACTGTTTTTAAGAAGCAGTTATAGTGATTTATGAGCAGACTAGCCTGTGAACAAAGTATGACTCATGACTAAATTGGACCACTTTATTCTCCTATTTGATTTGTATTTTAAACTCCCATTTGATTTGTTTAAAATCAGCAAAGCGAAAGGTTGGATTTTTGATTCCTAGTCAGGGCACATGCCTAGGGTTGCAGGTTTGGTCCTCAGTTGAGCTGCATTGGTGAGGCAACTAATGGGTGTTTCTCTCTTGCACTGATAATTCTCTACCTCTCTTCCTCCCTCCCTTCCCTACCCTTTAAAAAAGAAAGAAAGAAAGAAATTTTTTAAAAATCCAACTAGAATGATGTTGAAGGAATTAAAATGCAAAAGCTAATTGCAAGGGAAAAGTTTCAAAGTTGTTTTTATGTCTCTATGTTGAGAGCAAACTCTTGATCCATGTAACAATAACCCCTTAAAATGCCATTTAGATTGGAAATGCCGGTGCAACACTAATTATTTTAGATCAAATATGTTACTCTAATTTTCTCCATCTGCTATGAATAAAAGGATGTTAGTATAAAGTCTGGGAGATTGTATAGAAAAATTGTTTCTTAGGGAAATTGAAGATATTTTAAAATGTGTGCAGATGTGAGAAAGAAATAATAAAGTTTTTTTCCACGTGTTTTAATAAATGTGAGTTTTATTATAGCTCAATGGAAATGTCAATGATTTTTTTGCACAGTTTTTCTGAACCCAGGAGAGTATCCCATGACTTGAGGACCAATCATCTAGGTTTTACTGTGACACAGTCCTGATGATTCTGATGAAAACATTCCCTCTGGATTTGCTTAAAGGTTCTAACCAGGGGTAATAGCTACTTCTATAGTCTTGACTATAGACTTTTCTTTCTTTGAGGACTGTCATTTTTTTATTTAAGCCACATGCAGTAGTGTGGAAGGAATGGGGTGTGTAACTTCCTAGCTCCCTAGTTATTTCTACCATTCAAGATTGGTACTACTAGATTTTAAAAATGTTCTGGAATTGTTCACTTGAAAATCTAGATTATTTAGGAACATATATGTTATCAATATTCACATAAGAAAAGTAAAAAATATAACACCATCAATCATAGAAGAAAGTGGAAGGTTGTTAAAGATATATCACTAAAAATGGCACTAGGCTCAGTTGATTTTATAACTAAATTAAATCTAAGCTTCAAAACTAGATATTCATGATGGCTTTCTAACAATTTAAGATTATAGAGAAAGTAGAAAGGGGCCTTAAGTAATTGTACCAATCTAGCATAATCTTATATTAAAAAACTTGATAAGATAGCTCTAAAAATATATTTTATACCAATTTCATTTATATAGAGAAATATGTAATTAAAAATAGCAACTTAAGTTCATATGCTTATGAAAATATAATTAAAATATTTGAACCAGAGTTTGTTTCAAAAATCAGAATATGGTTCAGAACTGGAAATTTATCCATATCATTAATCACATCAACAAATTAAAAGAAAAATGATGTGATTGTATTAGTACATGCTGTATCAGTTTCCTAGAGCTGCTGTAACAAATTACCAAAGTAGATGGCTTAAAATGATGGAAATGTATTCTCTCACCATGCTTAAAGCTAGGGATTCAAAATCAGTGTATGACAAGACTATGCTCTCTCTGCAGACTCTAAGAGATGATCCTTCCTTTCCTCTTCCTGACTTCGTGAGGCAATCTTTGGTGTTCCTTGGCATGTAGACACATCAGTCTCTGTCCTTGTCGTAACATGGAGTTCTCACTTTGTGTCTGACTCTGTCTCTATTTGCTCTTCTTATGAGAATACCAGTCATTGAATTAGAGCCCAATCATGATCCACGAAGACCTCATCTTAACTAATTATATCTGCAATGACTCTATTCCAAAATAAGGTCACCTGATTCCAGGTGGCCAAAATTTAGTGGGTACTCTATTCAACCCAGGATACATTTCAAAAACTAATTTGATAACATACATTGGGAATTTCTAGTAACACTGTAAATAAAATGGACATAGAAGGAAGTTAATTAAACACAATAAAGAATATTCACAAAGCCCACCATAAACATAACATTAAACAGTGATATGTAAAAGACATTCCTATTAAGACCAGGAAAAATACAGAGGGGTATTTGCTATCAACGCTGTTATTTACCACAGTGTTGTGGGTTCTATATGATATAATTAAGCAATAAAAATAAGAAATATAAATAGTAGAAAAAATTAAACAGTTATTTTCATTTTCAGATGATATTATTGTATTCCTAGGAAACTTAAGACTCTGTTAGAGACTATTACTAATAAAACATATGAACTGATAGCCATAGATAAAATCAGTTTCTTTATACCCTCAGTAACCATTTATATAAAAATAGAAAAAATTTCATATATGTAAACAAAAAATATAAAATCCTTGTTAATAATTTTAATAAGTAAAGAAATAGTCATACCATTTTTTGGATAATTCCTAATATTATAAAATGTCATTCCTCCTTAATATATATGTTAATGGAATTCTAGTGAGAATGCAATAGGTATTTATTTTTATTCTTCTTTCTAGACATTAAAATTTAATATAAAGTTGCTGTTTTAAATAGCATGTGATTGGCCCTGGATGGTATAGCTCGGTGGATTGAGCACTGGCCTGCCAAGCAAAGGGTCACAGGTTAGATTCCTAGTCAGGGCACATGCCTGGGTTGCCGGACAGGTCCCCAGTAGGGAGCATGCAAGAGGCAACCACACATTGATGTTTCTCGCCCTCTCTTTCTCCTTCCCTTTCCCTCTCTCTAAAAATAAAATAAATAAAAATCTTTTGAAAATTAAAAAAAAACATGTTATTGGCCATGAGAAATATTGATTAAGAGAATAGTAAAAAGAGTCAGAAACAGATCCAAGTATGAAATAATGAACCAAATATTGAGTAAAAGTGTCTTTTAATTCAGTTGAAAAAATGTATGTTTATATAAAAATGATGCTATAAAAGATGGCTTTTCATCTGTAAGTTGTAAATATTAGGCTCCTATTTCCTACCATAAAATTTAAAAAAATCAGATGAGTTAAAGATATAAACATACAACATTAAGCAATACAAATATTAGAAAAACAGGAACTCCTTCACACTGATGAGATAAAGTTATATATATTTGAAAAAATGGTTAAATAGATTAAATGATAATTCACGAAAGGGAAAATTTAAAGGGCCAACAGATAAATATTTTCAACTTCACTAGTAGTCATAGAAGTACAAATTCAAATCATAATGAGGAAATAGAAAGTTTTCATGTAATGATAAATTTGGAAGTATCCATCAAAATTAATTGATGTACCAGCTCTTTAACACTGCACCTCTACTCCTGGGAATCTTTAATCCATCACATAAAAATGTACATTCAAAGATCCTACTGCATTATTTGTAGTGGGAAAACCAAAACAAAGCAAGACAAAAACCAATAACCACATAACAGCTGGTTAATAGGAAAATGGTTGAATATATTTATATTATAAATGTACTGTAGAATATTGTGCAATGAATGAAAATAATTAACTGAATCTATATGTGATGTCCAACATGTCCATGATACAGTAAATCAATAATCATTTGGTTGAGTAACTAGGAAAGTCAGAACCTACTAAAATTAAAAATAAAAGAATGGCTTTATATACAAATCTACATTGGTATAGATTTATATGAAGCTAGAGAAAGATGCAGAAGATAAACAAGTGATCATTTTTATTTTTTTGTGTCTTTATTTTGTTGGTTACCATGGGAAAATGAGATTGGGAATAGGACTAGGGGAAAGTGTTGACTTGTTTTACGTGCAAAGATGTATATATAGATACCCATTGCATCTTTGCTTTTAATAATGAAAAAAGTTCTAATTGTCTATATTCATAAGTAATTGAGTATTTGAATAAATCCACTTACAAGTATAATACAATATAGACACAGGGATACAAAGTTACCAAGTTATATTGAACAGTTATGTATGATGATACAGATTTTCATTTATAGCATAGAAAGATATGCATGAAACAATTGACCAGTGTATAGGATACCAATTATTATACAGTAATCCAATTTTGTGGTATATTTATGCATTAAAATTAATGGAAGTATATATATCATACTTTGCAGTAGTTTTCTCTTGGTAATGTGGTAATAGCTTCTTTTATACGTTTCCTTATTTTTTTAACATTTTGAAATGTAGTTTTTGTACTTTTATCAAGAAAAATATATTGAGTCATTTCAAAAACATCCAGACCAAAATTTAAAAAAAAAAAAGACACAAAGACCATATTGGAAATGCTGTAAAAATTAAGAGGGGATGTGAAATAGTAAAACAAGGTTAAGAAGTATATAAAATTAGTGAAGAAAGGTAAAAAAGTATATACACTTAGTGAAGAAATACTCCTTATTACTATGAATAGTGTCATAGTATAGCCTGTTTTTATTTTATTTTATTTTAATTTAATTTAATTTTATTTTAATTGTTGTTCAAGTACAATTTCCTATCTTTTACTCCCATCCCAGCCCACCCACCCATCGCTCCCCACCTCCTTCCCATTTCCACCCGCCCCTAGTTTTTGTCCATGTGTCCTTTATATTTGTTCCTGTAAACCCTTCCCCTTTCTCCCGAAAATTCCCCTGAAATCCCTCCCCTCTCCCCTCTGGTCACTGTCAACCTGTTCTCTATTTCAGTGTGTTTGGTTACATTTTGCTTGTTACTTTGTTTTGTTATTTAGGTTCCTGTTAAAGGTGAGATCATGTGGTATTTGTCCTTCACCACCTGACTTATTTCACTTAACATAATGCTTTCCAGTTGCATCCATGCTGTCACAAAGGGTAGGAGCTCCTTCTTTCTTTCTGCTGCATAGAATTCCATTGTCTAAATGTACCATAGTTTTTTGATCCATTTATTTACTGATGGGTACCTAGGTTGCTTCCAACACTTGGCTATTGTAAATTGTGCTGCTATGAACATTGTTGTGCATAGGTTCTTTTGGATCGGTGTTTCAGGGTTCTTAGGATATAGTCCCAGCAGTGGAATTGCTGGGTCAAAAGGCAGATCCATTTTTAGTTTTCTGAGAAAATTCCATACTGTATTCCATAGTGCTTGTAAAAGTCTGCAATCCCACCAATAGTTCACTAGGGTCCCTTTTATAATGTGAGCCTATGGTGAGGCCTTTGGAAGGTCTGTTTTGCATCTATTGTTACTTAAATATCTGGCCTTTTTGAATTAGCTCTCCTGCCACAGGCAACTTAACAAAGGATTCTTCCCACATTTCACACACACATTCTTTTTCATTTGTTTGAGGGTGGGGTTTCCAGTTTTCCACAGGGAGTAAATTACTTCATGCAGCTTGTACCCAAACACTTAACTCTCAAGCAGCACACCTTTCTGATAGCAGGCACTTGTCACGACTGAAGGCATGGGACCAACCCAGATTGATATTCCTAAAATGCCTTTTTTATGTCCCAGAAGCCAAATCAGCATTCTTTTGAGTGGTGTAGATGGTCAGTACAAATGCACTATCTATGCTGTACCTGGCGCAGAGGGAGAGAAAAGCCATAGTCCACTTCTTTATTTAGAGTTTGCTTTGAGAATGGCAAGCAACTATTTGAAAGGTCATTCCATCTAAAATAGCAGATGGATAGGAAAAAAAGAGTGGCTTTTACAAATAATTATTTAGGGAAAAAATTGTGAATAGTTTTTTTTTTTGCCCTATATTAAATCATTTTTGATTTTTCAATTACTTTTGACATACAATGTCATATTAGCTTCAGATATACACCTCAATGATTAGGTATTATATAAGTTACTAATAAGTTAATTGAATTTTTCTTGCCATTTCTGCAGGCAATTCAGAATAATTTTTTATCGATGAGAGAGATAGAGAGAGAGATAATGATTTGTTGTTCCACTTATTTATATATTCATTGGTTGATTTTTGTATGTGCCCTGATTCGGGCTCAAACCTGCAAATCTGGCATATCAGGATGACTTTCTAACCAACTAAATAACCTGGTCAAGGCCATTCAGGATATTTTTTTAAAGCACTGATCCATAATTATCTTTAAGAGTGTTCTTGTATAAGAGAGCAGTATAGCATTTATTTTACCTATTTGATTATCTTTTCCTTTCCTGTGCAAACAATGCACACAATGAAAGACAAATCACTGCTTAAAAAAGAGAACAAATTAAAAAGTTTTTTAGATTTGTTTATGACTTGAAACTCTACTTTCTTATGCATGGTTGCATTCATGAAGATCAGTTTCTTTGCCTTCCTCTAAGCAAATAATTTGCACCCATGCAGCCTGCTTTTGTTTATACTCTTTGGGCACAAGAACCCCAGGCGAGGGTCACAAACCATGAGTCACTAACGTATCATTTTAATAGATTGTAAACAGCCATGACTAAGACTTGATACTAAGATATTAATATCTGTGCTACTATTTTGCCTGTCTTTTTAAATAAAAATATTTTCAATCTAACTCTGCTGTTCTTTTTTATTTTATTATTATTCTTTCATTCATTCATTCATTCATTTTAATTGTTGTTCAAGTACAGTTTTCTGACTTTTACTCCCAACTGTTCTTTTTTTTTAAAAAAGCTAATCTTTGCTGTATTTTTTTCCATTACCATTTGGTACCCTTATACCCCCCTTCACCCTCACCCCTACAATCACAACACTGTTGTCTAGGTCCATAGTCCTTTTTCCTTTTTGCTTGATCCCCTCACTACCCCACTCCCAGATGTTATCCTGCTCTCCATCAATGAGTCTGTCCCCATTTTCCTTGTTAGTTCAGTTTGTTCATTAGATTCCACATATGAGTGAGATCATATGGTATTTGTCCTTTTCTGACTGGCTTATTGCACTTAGTATAATTTTCTCCAGATCCATCTATAATGTTGCAAAGTGTAAAACTTTCTTTTTTTATATATCCAAGTAGTATTACATTGTATAAAGGTCTCATAGTTCTTTTATCCACTCATCTACTGATGGACACTTGGGCTGGGTCCATATCTTGTATATTGTACATAACACTATGGTGAACAATGCTCACTTATGTTCTTTCAAATTAGTGTTTTGAGTTCCTTCACATATATTCCCAGAAGTGGGATAGCTGGATCAAAAGGTAAATCCATTTTTAATCTTTTGAGGTAAAAATTTTCTTTTCCACAATGACTGCACCCATCTGCATTCCCACCAACAGTGAAAAAGTGTATCCTTTCTCCACATCCTTGCCAGCACTTGTTATTTGTTGATTCATTGATGATGGCCATTCTGACAAATGTGAGATCATACCTCATCTTGGTTTTACTTTGCATTTCTCTGAAAATGCTTAGTAACTTTGAGCATCTTTTCATATGTCTATCTGTATGTCCTCTTTGCAGAAGTATCTATTCAGGTCCTTTGCCCATTTTTTAAATTGGGTTGTTTGTTTTGGGGGTGTTGAGTTTTATAAGTTCTTTATACATTTTGAATATTAACTCCTTATCAGATGTATTGGAGAATATGTTCTCCCATTCTGTGGGTTGTCTTTTTATTTTGTTGATGATTTCCCTTGCTGTGCAAAAACTTTTTAGTTTGATGTAGTCCCATTTGTTTATTTATTTATTTTTTTGTTTCCCTTGCCTGGGGAGATATATTTGATAAAATATTGCCACAAGCAATGTCACAGACTTTGCTGATTATGTTTTCTTGTATTATTTTTATGGTTTTAGGTCTAACATTTAAGTCTTTGATCCATTTTCAATTTATTCTTGCGTGTAGTGTAAGAAGGTGGTCTGATTTCATTTTTCTGTATGTATCTGTCGAATTTTTCTAACACCATTTATTGAAAAAAGTATCTTTAGTCCATTGTATGTGCTTCTTCCTCTGTTAAATATTAATTGACTGTAAAGGTGTGAGTTTCTTTCTGGGCTCTCTATTCTGTTCCATTGATCTATTTGTCTGTTTTTATGCTGGTATCATGCTGTATTGATTTCTATAGCTTTATATTATAATTTGATATTAGGTAGCGTGCTTCCTCCAACTTTATTCTTCTTTCTCAGGATCCCCATTGCTATGCAGGGCCTTTTTGGAACATAAAAGTTTTGAAAATATTTGTTCAGTTTTGCAAAATACATCATTGGAATCTTGATAGGAATTGCATTGAATCTATAGATTGCTCTGGGTAGTATGGACATTTTAATGATGCTAATCCCTCCTATCCATGAACACAGTATGTGCTTCCACTTATTTGTATCTTCTATTTCTTTCTTCAATTTCTTATAATTTCCTGAGTACAGGTCTTTTACATCCTTGATTAGGTTTATTCCTAGGTATTTTATTCTTTGGGTAGCAATTGTGAATGAGATTGTTTTCTTAATTTCCTTTCTGTTAGTTCTTTATTGGCATATATAAATGCAAATAATTTCTGGATATTAATTTTGTATTCTTTTATTTTGATGAATTCATTTATTAATTCTAGTAGTTTCTTGGTGGAATCTTTGTGGTTCTCTATGTATAATATCATGTCATCTGCAAATAAAGACAGTTTTACTTCTTCCTTTCCAACCTGGATGCCTTTTATTTCTTTCTCTTGTCTGAGTGCTGTGACTAGGACTTCCAGTACTATGTTGAAAAAGAAAGGTGAAAACAGATTTCTTTGTCTTGTTCCCCCTCTTAAGGGGAAGATTTGTAGTTTTTCCCCATTGAATATGATGCTGGCAGTCTGTTTGTCATATATAGCCTTTATTATGTCTAGGTATGTCCCCTCTAATCTGATTTTGCTGAAAGTTTTTATCATAAATGAATGCTGGATTTCATCAGATGCTTTTTCTGCATGTATTGATATGATCATGTAGTTTTTATCTTTTATTTTATTTAGGTGGTGAATCACATTTATTGATTTGGGAATGTCATACCAACCTTTCATTCCTGGAATAAATCCCACTTGATCATGTGTATGATCTTTTTGATACACTGATATATTGTTTGCTATTATTTTGTTGAGGATTTCAGTGTCTGTGTTCATCAGTGATATTGGCCTATAATTTTCTTTCTTTGTAGTGTCTTTATCAGGTTTTGGAATTAGGATAATGCTGGCCTCATAAAATGAGTTTGGGATCCTTCCCTCCTCTTGAATTTTATAAAATAGTTTGAGAAGGAGAGGTTTTAGTTCTTAGAATGTTTGGTAAAATTCACCCATGAGACCATCCAGTCCAGGGCTTTTGTGTGTTGGGAATTTCTTGATTACTTCAATTTCACCATGTATAATCTGTCTGTTCGGATTCTCTGATACATCCTAATTTAGTTGGGAAGATTTTATGTTTCTAGGAATTTGTCCATTTCATCCAGGTTGTCCAGTTTGTTGGCATATAGTTGTTCATAATATTTTCTTACAATCCTTTGTACTTCTTTGGTGTCAGTTATTTCTTCTCTTCCATTTCTGATTTGATTTATTTGGGTCCTTTCTCTTTTTTTCTTGATGAGTATGGTTAAAGGTTTGCCAATCTTGTTTATCTTTTCAAAGAACCAGCTCTTGGATTCATTGACCTTTTGTATAATTTTTTAGACTCTATTTCAACTATTGCCACCCTGATTTTTATTATTTCTTTCTTTTGCTCACTTTGGGCTTTGTTTGTTGTTTTTTTTTTCAAGTTCTTTTAAGTGTGAAGATAGATCATTTATTTGAGTTTTTCTTGTTTTTTTTTTTTTTTTTTTTTTTTTTTTTTTTTTTTTTTTTTTTTTTTTTTTTTTTTTTTTTTTTTTTTTTTTTTTTTTTTTTTTTTTTTTTTTTTTTTTTTTTTTTTTGAGATAGGCTTGTAATGCTATGAATTTCCCTCTTAGGATTATTTTTCCAGTGTCCCATGGATTTTGGATTGTTGTATCCTTATATTTATTTGTTTCAAACTATCTTATGATTTCTTCCTTGATCTTGTTTTTGACCCATTGTTTAATAACATGTTATTTAACTTCCATGCCATTGAATATTCTTCAGTGTTCTTCTTGTGATTGATTTCTCATTTATAGCAATGTGGTCAGAGAAGATGCTTGATGTGATTTTAATCTTAAATTTATTGAGACTTTTTTGTGTCCTAACATGTGGTGTATCCTAGAAAACATTCCATGTGTACTTGAAAAGTATACATATTTTGCTGCTTTGGGATGAAATGCTCTGAAGATAACAATTAAATCCATTTGATCTAGTGTGTTGTTTAAGGCTGCTGTCTCCTTGTTGATTTTCTGCATGGAAGATCTATTCAATGAAGGCAATGGTGTGTTAAAAATCCCTGACCAGGACCTTATTTCTGTTGATGTTTCCCTTTATGTCCATCAAGATTTGCTTTACATATATAGGTGATCTTGTGTTGGGTGTGTAAATATTTACTAGGCTTATATCCTCTTGTTGGATTGTTCTCTTTATCATTATGTAGTGTCCTTCTTTGTCTCTTACTATAGCCTTGGTTTTAAAGTCTAATTTGTTGGATATAAATACTGCTACCCCAACCTTTTTTTCTTTTCCATTTGTGTGAAATATCTTTTTCTATCCCCTTACTTTTAGTCTGTGTGTATCTTTAGATCTGAGATCGGTCTCTGGTGGGCAGCATATGTATGAGTCTTCTTTTTTATACATTCAGCTACTCTCTGTCTTTCGGTTGGAGCATTTCAGCCATTTACATTTAAGGTGATTGTTGATAAATACATATTTATGCCACTTTATTCTTAGAATATTTTACTGTTTTATTCTTTCTCCTGTTCTTCTTCCTCCTCCTCTTCTTATTCCTCTTCTTCTTCTTCTTGTAGCAAATCCCTTAAAATTTGTTGCAGGACTAGTTTGGTGTTAACAAACTCCTTTAGCTCTTTCTTGTCTGAGAAGCTCCTTATTTATCTTTTGAGTTTAAATGCTAGCCTTGCTGGGTAAATTAGCCTTGGTTGTGGATCCTTGCTTTTCATCACTTTGAATATTTTATTCTACTCCCTTCTGGCCTGAAATGTTTCTGTTGATAAATCAGATGACAGTCTAGTTGGTGTTCCCTTGTAGGTAATTACCTCCTTTTCTCTTGGGGGTTTTAGGATCCTCTCCTTTTCTTTAAGCCTTGTCATTTTAATTATGATGTGTCTTGGTGTGTAGGCCCCTTTAGGTCCAACTTGATTGAGACTGTCTGAGCTTCTTGGACTTGTGTAACTTTTCTGCACCAGATTAGGGGAGTATTTGGGCATTATTTCTCAAATAAGTTCATAATCCCTTGCTCATTCTCTTTTCCTTCTGGTATTCCCATGATGCAGATGTTGTTATGTTTATTAAGCACTCTTCATTAAAAAAAAAAAGTTTTTCTTTTTTGCTGCTTTTCCTGTGTGTTTTTTTCTACCTTGTCTTCTAAAACACTCATTTGAGCCACTGCTTCATATAACTACTGTTTATTCCTTCCAGTGTATTATTTCAGATATTGCATTCTTTATTTCTGACTGGTCCTTTTTGAGGTTTCTATGTCTTTTTTAATGCTGTTGAGTATCCTTATAATCTTTACTGTAAACTCTATCTGATCAATTGCTTGCCTCCATTTCATCTAGTTCTTCTTCTGGAGAATTCTCTTGTTCTTTCAGTAGGGGTCTTTGCTTTTGTCTTTGCATTTTGGGTGCTTCTTTATATTTCCCCCTTAGTTATTACACTAATCAGTGATATAGCCTCAAGATGTAATTAGCAGTCTGGCTTAAGCACCACTTGGTGGGGCAGAGTAATTACTTCAGTGGAGCTATTGCTTCCCCTCAGGCCAATGCTACTTGGAGGGGATTCCTCTGCCTGAGAAAGATAACTCCTGCAATATAGGGGATGACTCAGGATAGGGACCCTGGAGGCTGTTCCTTCAGGTCTCTCCCCAGAGCCACCAAACCCAGACTCTCCTCAAGCATCTCTAGTCCACTCTACCCTCCCTCTGCCAGAGACTGGGGTAGGTGGCTGCAAAACAAAATTTTGTGTGTTGACCCTTTAAGAGGCTCTCTACATCTCCAGCTGACTCTCCCTGGCAGGCAGAAGCCCTGCCACTTTTCATAGCTGAATATTATCTGGTTCCTTTCTAGCTCTGGTGCTATAGGCTGGGGAGCCTAACTTGGGGTTTAGACCCTACACTTCTCAGGGATAACTCCACCTGCTGAAATATCCTTCCAGAACTTTAACTGCCACCTGTGGAATCCCATCCAGCCCTCTCATGCCTCTTTTACACTCCCTAGCAATCTCATTGTGGTAAAGTGGTTTCTTCTGTCTGTCTCTAGTTATAAGGCTTCTCTCCAGCTAATGTTCATTTGGTTGTTGTGGATGATTTCTCTTCAATTTAGTTTTAATTACAGATTCATCCTGGGAGGAGATTAGTGTAGCTTCCACTTATTCCTCAACTATCTTCTATCTAACTGTCCTTTTCTGACTGAGGTAAGTAGGTAGTTGGATAAAATTCAGGATGCCCACTTAAATTTTATTTTCAGATAAACCATGAATACTTTTTTTTATCAGTATGTCCCATATAATAGACTGGAGAGTCACCTCAGAATAGAATATACTATTTAAATAAAATTGTGAAATGTAATAAAAAGAGGAAACATGCATAAGGCATGTATGTAGAGTGTAATGAGTAATTATAGATGAACACCTATGTGAAGGTTTATCTAAGTCAAGAGATATAGTATTTTTAGTGTACAATTGTCCCCTAAAACATCTCTGATCTTAATCCTCTTCCTAAGTGTTGCCAGTGTTAGTGGTAAATGAGGCTGTTTCACAGAACTGAGAGGAGAGCATTCCACTGATCCCACTGATTCCACTGATTCCACTGAGAGGAGAGCATTCCACAGAAGATTGTAGTGTGGCAAAATTTATTCAGGTGGAAAGCTGCTCCTGTGTCCCTCTTCCATCCATCCCACCATGGATAAAATCCAACCATGTCTTCAGCAAGGCCAAAACAAAAGTCAGCGTCCAGAGTTTCTGTGCCATATTAATGCTTAGTCCTGTCCAGCCTTTCTTACCATCTGGCTAGCTTAGCCCGTGTTACCACCTGTAATCTGTTGCTGTGCTGAAGTATCCAGGCTTTTACATTTGGAGTCTGTACATCCATCCACCACACAGCTGCTAGGGTCACATGGTTATAGAGAGAAGATGCGCTAGAACATGTGGTAAGGGCAGGTTCCCAGGTGAGAGAGAGAGCTCTTTTTTGTTCCCTGGGATTATATTATTTGGGGCTTAGAAAAGACCAGGAGCTTTTTCAAAATAATCAGTCAACTTCCCAAGCTTGCATGAGCTTCTAATGGGTATACTCCCTAGCCAATGTGTCCTCTTCCCAAGTTAGACTGACAGGCCTCTATAGTCAAGTTCCTCCTCCATGCCATTTTGTCTTCTATTACACACATACTTATCTCCCCCTCCTCTCTCCAACAACCCAGTACTAGAGAGGGGAGGGTGGGGGTGTTAATCCTTGGAGCAATGCTGTGATTCCCCTGGAATATGTGAAGCTGTAGCTCCTGGTGAAACAAATAGGCTTATGCTCTCCAGTTGATTATGCTTAACAATGTCCAATTCCCTTTGCTTTCTTCCTTGTTAATAATAGCCCACTACTTACTGTCTTATAACCACTTTGGATGTAGTAACTGTCCTGTCCTGTGCAATGATCATTCCCTTGCATTTCTTTATAATTTTGTCATCACCAGACTTTTAGTCACTATAAGTCTCGCATGTTTTAAATTTTACATCAGTAAAATATGCCAATGTATCTGTAAAGGTAAAATATTAATAATTCAATCCAATGTGGGGGCAAATACTAGTGGCCTTGCCTTCCAGTTATGAGATGACCCTATTGAGCTTGAGTCGCTGGGTTATTTGTGTAGCAAAGACTAAAAGGTAGTCATTTAAAATCTTTAAAAGAAACCTTAATGAGTTCACTGATTTAAAGGTGCCATAAATATTTATATTTTTTAATACTCTCCCCTCAAAAGGTTTGTTCTCCAAACCCTCACTGATTTTCCATATGGTGGGGCTAATCCAGTGATATTTTCACTGGCTTTCTGTTTCATTGATATCAGCTGGAGTAAATTATATTGCCAACTTGTCTAAGGTCATAATGTTCAGCCATAAATGGATAAAGATACTTTTGATTTATTATTCATGTAGATAACAATACTCAGAATGACTAAGGCACATTTCCTTTTATATCATAAATTTTGTCTGGTGACATTTTAAAACTGTCTTTCAAAGTCCAGTCCTCTGATCATGGACTCTCTTTCCTTTTGTTAATGGTGCCATATTTTGCTTTCCTCTTTTCTTTTTTTCTCTTTATTGCTGAAGATGGCACATTTTCTAAGTTTCTTTGAAGAGTAACCATCACAAGAGCAAAAATAATAAAAAGCAATTTAAAAACAGATATCTGAGTGATCTAGGAAATAAGCAATTTTGCACAGCAAGCACTTGAGCTCTGGGGTGATTTATTATTCATTTGATTGTGGTGAATATTCATGGTTTGCATGTTAAATTAGACTTATTGAGATCTTTATTTACCTTAAGAATTTTGGGAAGTTGTGTTGTTAAAATTTGGATTTACTGAAATACACTTTTCAAGACACAAGCAGATAATTTTCTATCTAGGAGGAAACTTTAAAATGGTCTGGTTAAATCCTCTAGATAATGTATATGAAAACACTTAATGTCCTGTAAAAACTGGACTGACACAGAGATTTTATAAGAAGACACATTGTAATAGAAGCATGGTTTGTTTTCTTCCATCCTTCTTTCCCTCCCTCCCCTACTTGTCTTCCTTTTGCCCACCCCCCTTCCCATCCATTCCTGCTATTCTTTCTTCCTCCTTTGTTGCTTCTTTTAAAACAAAGGACCACTTACTTAAAGAAAATCTTGTTCAAAATCTCACTATGTAAAATAGAGTTGCTCGGGTTTGAATAGAGTGGGACTGTGCCATCACTTCATCTTCACTCAACTACCTGGAACCTCCAGAGTACCACTACAGAGCCCTTGGTTTTCCATGATCAGTTTTAAAACTGAATAGAGCTGAATAACTTATTATCAAACAGATTAGGTGCCAGACACTCTTCTAAACATTTTTAAAATGTCAACTCATTTAACCCTTAAATCAATTTTGATATGGTTATTGTTATCCTCATGTTATAGATGAGGAATGCAAGGCACAGAGAAGTTACATAAGTTACCCAAGACCATCTGTGGAATGGCAGAGCCTGGAGAGTTTTGTTTCTGTGTCTCTGTTCCTGTCCAGAAAGCTCTGCAGCCTCTCCCTAGCAGCAACAGCAACAGCAATAACAACAGCAGTTCTACTCAGTTCTTGTTAGAGGTTAGGCATTGTGCTAGGAGCTTTACATGTACTGCCATAGTTGAGGTTTACAAAGCAACCAATGAGGTAAAAATATTATACCCAGTTTACAGATACAAGAATTAAAGAAAAAGAAGTTGTGTAGCATTCCTGTGAGGGGCAAGGCCAAGATGTGAACTTCACAATTTATTTCAGAGCCCATGCTCTTAACCACTTGTTTCATAAGCTTCCATAAAAATGAAAACATTTGCTTGTTTTTAGAGTTATGATGCTTTTCATTTTCTTTCGTAATGGGTTTACACTGGCTAACGCTGTGAGAGGATGTCTATGTTCCGATGAGATGGTTCCTGAGAATGTAGGTATGTTATGTCTGTATTAGCTCTAGGACAAGATCATGCCCAGAGAGAGTTCAGCATCTTAATGTTGCCAAACTCTGTCCTTGTGGTTCTCAGATTTCTCTTCTAGTCCTTCCCAAATTAACCTGCTTAATTTCCTCAGTATTCTTTGCAGCTCTGTTAAGCCATCAAGTAATCGTCCTTACCTGACAAAGAGTAATGGTTCTCCTCCTAGGTGTACCAATCTGTGTTTTAACTTAATCCTCCTGGAGATGAAAAGGTTTTATCCCATTTGATGATTTTTTAAAAGATTTTATTTATTTATTTTTAGAGAGGGAAGGGAGGGAGAAAGAGAGAGAGAGAGAAACATCAATGTGTGGTTGCTGGGGGCCATGGCCTGCAACCCAGGCATGTGCCCTGACTGGGAATCGAACCTGCAATGCTTTGGTTCACAGCCCGCACTCAATCCACTGAGCTACGCCAGCCAGGGCCCATTTGACAATTTTAATGGTGGAAATGTTAGGCCCTATTGCAGACTAATTGGTAGAGGACACTTCTCCCTATTCATTGCTGGCCCAGCTAAAGGACTGTGCATCCAGTTGTCTCCAGCATGCAGGCATATGATGATTCTTATACAAGGAGCAGTGAGAAGTATGATGGCCTGTGGTATAGAATTTGTGGATGCTCATGTGTTTATGCCCTTCATCAAACCATGGCATGCTTTGGCCCTTTATCCTCTGGACAGGAAGTTTGTAGCACTGGCTTAAGAGAGGAGTACTGGCTACCACGTGGCCTGCAGTACTGGGGGTAGAAGAGAAGG
Source organism: Tonatia bakeri (assembly GCA_004024845.1). Classification (NCBI taxonomy): domain Eukaryota; kingdom Metazoa; phylum Chordata; class Mammalia; order Chiroptera; family Phyllostomidae; genus Tonatia; species Tonatia bakeri. The sequence goes on along the minus strand of PVIA01001302.1, from coordinate 221,194 downwards.
CGGTGTTAACTTTGTAATAATGTGTTTCTCTTAGGAAAGTATAGTTTATTCTTAGACCTTAATATGCCTTTGTCAATCCTCTCTTAATATTTACCCGTGACTTTAGTCTCCTGAGTTAAATCTTGGGTAAACAGAGTGATTTCCAGAGACTAAGTGCATAGAGAAATACTTACTTGGGCAAATCAGAACATATGGAAATCTTGCTCCTGCTAACCTCCTATCAAGATAGAAACATTTAAAAATGTGATCCTTCCACAAGGAAAAGCAGTAGTGTACAAAATTAAAAGAGGCCATGGTTTCCTGTTTAAAGGAAAAAGAGTTCTTAAAGATAAAAATATGTGCCCACTTTATAAATATATAACTTACTAAGTTTGCATTTACTCACAAGGGACTGAGTTAGGAGAATGAGCACCTTACCCAAGGAGAAATTGAAGAGTACATGGAATTAAATGTGTGTGTGTGTGTGTGTGTGTGTGTGTGTGTGTGTGTGTGTAGTTATAGCTGTTTCCTGGCTTTTTCCAGCTTCTAGATGTTGCCTGCACTCCTTGGCTGGGGGCCATCTTCCATGTTCAGATGCAGCGATGGCCAGTTGAGGCTTTCTCATATTGCATCATCCTGACCCCAACTCTTCTCTGTCTCTTCACATTTAAGGACCCTTGTAATAACAGGGAGCCCACCCAAGTAATAGAGGATAATGTTCTTATTTTAAGATCAGATGATTAGCAAATTTAATTCCATCTGTTACCTTAATTCTCCTTCACCAAGTAAACTAATTTATTCACAGATTCTAGAGATTAAGATGCAGACATCTTGGTGGGGCATTATTTTGCCTGCTACATGGGACAATATATTTTTGGAGTATATTTGTCAGTATCTGTCAAAGTTAAAGCACTATAGCTATGCTGAAGGTAAAGTGGGTCCTGGGGTGGTTGTTTTTCTTATTCAGATTGGACACAGATTCAGGCACTGGTACTAGGAAGTGATTCTTTGTCAATCCAAGGATATCCACCAGATGGGAAAACCTGCAAGAGGCTGGAAACTGGGATGTCAATTCTGCAAACCACTTGTGGTTCAGGTGTAAGGGCTTGGCAAGCACTGATTCTTTCATGATAAGCTAAAAATTAAAAAATCATGATGGACAAGACAAAGAAAACCATATCTCAGAGATTCAGAGTAAAAGTTGACTCCCAGGATGCTTTGCTTAGGCATATGGAAAAAAAATTATAGAAGTTTATCACCCACAATAACCTTAGGAAATAGAAAGAGAAATGAGAGAATAAACTCAGATTAAAATCAAGTAGGATGGGTTAGAAAAGGGGATCCATTGGTCAAGAAAACATAGTAAAGAAACCAGAATGCCATGACAGAATTAAAATTTGTGCTAGAAGCTGAAACAAAATCAGCATTTAAAAAAATCGCTAATATAGAAGAAAATTTGGCAAATTCTGTCAAAATAAAAAGTATTATAAAATTAAATTCATGAAATAGAGAAGATTAAAATATAGAAGACAGAGAACAAAGACTTAAACACTAGAAACAAATGAAGAATTATAGATGTTTTTGAAGTAGAAACAATGGGAACAGAAGTAGTAATCAAAGATTGTAATAATAAAATAAAACCAAAAACCCTCAGTATGCAAATTGAAATGACTTTCCAGTCTCCAGGAAATAATGAAAATGGTTCCGTACCATTACAACTTGGCAATTTCTTTTCAAAATTACAGAACAACAAAAAATTCTTCAAACACACAGGTGGGGAAAACAATTTACTTTACCAAGGAGCAAAACTCAAGCTGCCTGTTTTTGTTTCTGTTTTCTGTCACACCCTAACGTATGAGCTGTCACTATAAGGACTACAAAATTTGCTTGGAACAGATTGGGAGAATGTACCCAAGAAAGGTTGATATAGTTAAATTGTCTTTAATTTGTAAAAGAAAAAGATTCCCAAATGTGCAAAAGAAAAGAAAACAGCACCTTCTCACTAGAGAAATGACTTAAGGATACAGCCCAGGTTAGTGCTACTCAAAGAGTTTAGAGCCCAGCAATATCAGCGTATCTGGGAACTAGTTTGTGCAGATTCTACAGAGCACCCCCAAGCTCCTGAAGCAACTCTCTAGGGATGAAATAAAGCAATCTATGTGTTAACAGTCATACTAGGAGATTCTTAGATGTACTAAGGTTTAGGAAACGCTAGTCCAGGTCACTGAAAGAGAAATCCAATTTAAAATTTAGTAACAGAGAATTAAGTGGTATTAGGAGACTGACCCATTAAATGTAAGGTGAGATTTAAACAATTGTACTTCAATTATATCACTGAATGAAAATGTAAAGTAATAGTTTTGAAAGATAAAACATGTAATATAAGGTAATGCTTTAATAGGTATCAAATATTGAATATAAGTAATAACAAAACCCAAGATCATATTTACAGAGCCCACGAATAAGACTGTAATAAGTCCTAATTTTTCTACAGATAGATTCAATGACTCAAAGCATTTGAAAGTTTTAAAGTGTACTTAATCATTCAACAAATATTAATATTTTTTGTTATACCAGGTATTACAATTAGAAATAAAATTAGGATGAATGACTTCTGAATGAATGGGAAAGAGAAAAGAATGTACAGCCTGGTCTAAATTACTAAGTTTGTGAAGAAAAAAAATAATGGTGAAATATAAACTACATAAAATATAAAGTAGAATCACAGAGATACAAGCAAAGATATCATTTATGCCAACACAACTAAATAACATAAACTCTTCTACTGGAAAAAAAGACAAATCCTCCATCTGAATACCAATGTTCTGCAAGAGTGTATTATAATCTGTGAAAAGCCATGGCTTCAGTGTCAGCATCCTTTGATGAAGTCTTACCACTGCCACATGGTACTTGAACAACCTTGGGAAATATGTTTAAGTGTTTGGTTTTGAACTTTCTTACATATAAGAATGGCATTTTCATGTACCTCACATGTTGACAAGAACAAATATGAATGTGAAAGCATATTGTGTAACTGTATCTCATTATAAAATGATCATTAAACTAGCCTATTAAAATACAAAGACTCTCCATTGTAGCTAAAAAGTAAAATCTAACCATGGGTTATTAAAAAGAGATTTGTGTAAAACTTAGTGACTCATCAAGGTTAAACAAAAAGTGGATGAATAATATGTAGCAGGAAAAAGCAAAATAAAAAGAATGTGATCTTGGCAATATTAAACAAAATAGAATCAAAGATTCAGAAATATTAAATGTGATCAAGGTGGTTATATTTTCTTTAAAATAATTAGACTTCACCATGAAGATAATACAGTCTTGAATTTTCATTGACATGGTAACAGCCTGAAAATACATGAAACTAGATCTGTTAGAAATAAAAGAAAAAAATTGATAGAAATAGAATTATTGTATGAGACTTTAATATACTTTTATTAACTTTTATGGGTCAGATGAACACACACTACATAGAATATCTCATAGAATTATTGTATGAGACTTTAATATACTTTTATTAACTTTTATGGGTCAGATGAACACAGACTACATAGAATATCTTAATAATCTAATACCTTAATAATCTAATAATCAAATATTCATTGAACTTTGTTCTCTAGAAATAAAAAGTACTTTTTTGTTTTTTATGGAGCCATGAAGCATTTAGAAAAAAATTGATCACATATTATAGGATACCTCAAAGAAAAGCAAATTAAATTATGAAATATAAAATGTTTACAAGCTACATGCTCTGCCCACAATAAAATAAAACTAAAAACTAATAACAAAAAATTTAAACATAAATCTCAACAACTTGGAAAACAGTAATACCAACAACAAAACCCCAAAGCTGCTTCTAAAGAACTCTGGAAAGAAGAGATAAACTAGCATTATTCAAAATGATTTAATTAAATCTTTCAAACATCCAAGAAACTTAACTAAAAAAAAACAAAAACGAAAACATTAAAACTGATAGAGTTCAGCAAGGTATGTAAGATTCCACTGTAGTATTAATAGATTTTTTATATACCTATACGAACCACAATACAATAGGATTCACAAGTAAACTAAAATGGTCTGCTTCCCATTGGGCTGAGTAAACCCCCATAGATAACAACTGTAAACACTGGCCAAAATATAGGGGGAAACAAACAAACAAAAAATTTATTCAGAATTCAGAATTCCATGTCCAAGGAAAGTATCTTCCAAGAATGGAGGCAAAATCAAAATGCTTTCAGATAAAGAAAAACAGAAAATTTATTGCCAGCAGACTAACCTCTACTACAAGAAATGCTAAAGAAAGTTCTTCAGGATGAAAAGTAACAATAGGTAGAAACTATATCTTCAGCTTAGAATGAACAACATTGGAAATCATAAAGAATAAGGTAAATAAAAGATCGTTTTCCTCTATTAATTTCCTTTAAATACACATGTCTATTTAAGTACAAATAATAACATTGTCATGTGGGATTTATAATGCATCTAATTCACATGACAACTTGAATAGGAAGAGATTTTCAAATAGGCTTTTAAAATAGGCAGTTACAAGCTTTCCATATTTTCTATGAAGTAGTATAATAACTTCAGGTAATTTGTGAAAATGAAAGGTTAGGTTGAATTGCAGGCAATCTGTGTAAATGTTAATGCTGGTTCCTAGAATGAAGGAGAAAGTATGTGTGCGGAGTGGAACTTTGCAGATCCTTACGGGCCCACATGTTAGGTAGGTGGAAACAGCACCTTTTTCTTTTTCTGTATGGGCTCTAGGTCAAGCAATCTCTTGACAAAAAGCAAAATGGCTTTGACTAACTTTCAAATTGAGCGTGGTTTTCTTCTCTTGTTTATTTTTATTCCCTAAGTAACAGCATATAGCAACTACAAGAAAAGAAAGAGGCTGATATTTAGCATTTGTTCTTCTGTCATACTACATACTTGCAGGGACATTTAGGAAATCAATTTAAATTGGAAAGATGTACTAGTTATTTCCAGCAAGTTTGGCTTGGGGATCTAGTATGGTCCTTGAACTAGACTCAGGAAGCTGACTGGGTATTGGAAAGGAAGCCAAGAGTGCATGAAGAAATTTGTTAGTGGGCAGTTCAGACTCTGGAAAGGGTCCTGGAGTAGGGGGAGAAGAATACTGACACCACTCTGAGGCAGGGCAGACTGAAGGGAGACTGAGGTGTAAGGAGGGGAAGAGAGGACAGATCACATAATCTGATGGGATACAGCACATAGAGCGGAAAAAACATTAAATCTGTAAATCATACATCTGAATGTTCACACCATGTCCTGCTGTGTGACCTTGAACCAGTATATAAGGCTGAAAAGAGGTCCCTAAAAAGTGTCCGTATCAAATTCATGGAACATATTTATGTTACCTTGTTTGGAAAAAGGATCCTTGAAGATATGATTAAGTTAAGGATGGTGAGATGAGGAACTCGTCCTGAATTATCCTAGGGAGTTCTAAATGCTATCATAAGTATACTATAAGGGAGAGGCAGAGTAAACTTTGAAACACAAAGAAGAGAGGGGAAGGTGATCTGACCTTGGAACACTGGAGTGATGTGGCCTCAAGCCAAGGAATACCAGCAACCCCCAGAAGGTGGAAGAGGCAAGGAGTGGAATCTCTTGTAGGGCCCCAGGAGGGAGCAAGGCTCTGCCAACATTTCAGTGCCCTCGTCTGTAAAATAGGGTCGTACTAGCTATCTGTGTTGTTGTTGTCAGGGCAAAATGAGAAATGTGCAAAAATGGAAGAAGGAAAGATGCAAACAAAGAGCAAAAGATAAGGGACATACTAGGAAAAAATACAGATACCCCTGGTTTGATGTAGTTCATAGCTGATGATCAGAAGTTTCACTAAGTGATTTCCAGAGATAATTTTCCACAATTTTAAGTGAGAAAAATGGTAAGGTGTTATATTTCAACCCAAGCTTCCAACGAATATCCTGAAACGTAAGTAAAACACACTAAAATGACCATAGTTGAACAATAAGCTATTACCTTAGAATTTAAAAATTTGAAAAAATTATGTCCCTTATCTACTAACAATTAATAGGGTTGTTAAAAAACACTTGCTTTGTGTGTAGCAACTTTTCTCACTTATTTTGCTTCCTTCTCCGTAATTATTGTCAATATTTTCTCAACTCTTTGGGGAATCCAACAGTAAGCAAAAAAAAAAAACTAAATGTGAAAAGCACTCTGGAAATGTTTATAGTTCAAGTGCCCAGGTCAGACTGTGGCTCACACCAATGCTGAGGGCCTTTTAGCACCAGTGGTGTCAGAAGTACATCTCTTTTGTGTTGGCATTCAGCATGCTTTTCAAAATATCTACATATGATTCTGACATTCTACTGAATGTGCTTAGAATGTATCTTGAAGATTTTCTGGTATATCATTTTGTCAAAATTTTTATATTGAGTTTCAGTGTCATAAATATAAATTTTTCTGTAAACTTTAGCAAAAATATATGTTATAAAGTCTGTATTTTAAAAACCAAGAGGCATTTTATCAGGAAAATACAACTCCAGCCCCATTGTATAGGCTATGCCTATATTTGCAGAATGTTTAACAGCAGAGAATTAATATGAAGTGTACAAAGAGCTGATATAAAGAATAAAAAATAAAAAATGAATAGAAGAATGGCTAGGATTCTAAACAAACAAACTAGAGAAGTAGAAGAAATGGCCAATTAATGAATGAAAGACTATGCAACCTAAAAAGTAATCAGGAAACATAAATTAAAATTATTATAACTTTTTATAGCCATCCAATTGACAAAATAAATTTAAAGATCTCAATAGAAAAGGATGGTATGGTTATGGAGCAATAGGAATTCTCATTCATGGGGCAAGCTGGTATAGCCACTGTGGAACACAGGGTGGCATCATCCAGAAAAGTTGAATGTATGTGCATCTCCCATGACTCATGTGCTCAGGGAGATGTCTACAAAATATTTATATTAGCATTGCTTCTTGTAATTCAAGAAAACACCAATACTCACCTAAGGCTAATGAACAAATATAATGAAATATTTGTACAACAGATGATTTTTGAAAAGCAAAAAATAATGAACACAACATGTATTAATGGAGAAAAATCTCCAAATATTATTGAGTAAAACAATTTGAAAGACAAACTGCAGAAAATTGCAGTATTATAGATGCCACTCTCTATAAAAATTGAAAACATGCAAAACAAAATTGTTTTCATCTACTTGGCAACTGTTAAATATAATGAAACTATTACTGTGACCTGGAATTGGTAGATTCTTCTGTGGTGAAACTGTGCAAAGGGTTAGCCTCCCTAGAAAGAAAAAGCTTTTATATTTTTTGATCTAATAACCTAATTTCTAGAAATTTTAAAGAAGGGGATAGAGAAGCAGACACAAATGTATTATTATAATTGTGTATTATAGTACTTATATAATAATTAAATGTTCTATTAAGTAATGTGTCAGTGAATTGGGGAATTGTTAAATAAATTATGGCACATAAGGTAGCATTTGAAAAATCTTTTTAAAATGGTAATTAATGTCATGGGAAAATACAGTGTAATTTTCAATGAAAAAAGCTGCAGAATGGTATTGCTATATGATTTATTTGGTTTAAAAATAAAAAAAAAACAGCCAAAAGTGAAGGCACACATAAATAAGACTGATAATATTAAAACATTATTGGTGTTTATCTCTGAGTGATAGAATAATATGTGATTTTAAAAAATGCTTTGTTGTAATTCCAAACTGGGTGCAGTTGAGAAGATATTCCTTCCATAATCATATCTAATCACTTTGTTGGCCTCTTTCTAAAATGTATAGGGCTTAATGTGGATTGTGGTTGTTTTTCCCAACTGCACAGAATCTTATCCTTTTGCCGTTTTTGCTATCTTCCCATTGTTTGAAATAGGAGGATGGAATTCCATATGAAAGTGCTTAAAGGGACTACAGGAGGTAATTTGAGTCAGAGGGGAATTGTGATGATTTAATGAAATAATCAGTTAAAAAAGTACCTAGCACAGTTCCTGGCACAAGTCAGTATCCAACCATTAACATTATTATCATTGACTGATTATGGATATATTTTATTTTTAGGACCCCAAAACATTTACATGTTCCTTACTGGTATGAAGGTCCTAAAGACAGAAAACAGTAAGATATTTATTGTGCCACTGATATGTCTGAGATAGGAAGAGTTTGGGATAAGAGCAGAAAAAATAAAAGGCAAATCCTTTTTTTTTAAAGAAAGAGCTGTTTCCATTACAGACAGCCATCATGCACAGGCTGGAGCAACTGAATCAGTGGCAATGGGAAATGGTAAATCTTTTGCAACTTCATCAGGGTCATCTATTTACCACTCCCCTGCCCCTCCCCTGGGCTTGCTTGTGCATAACTGATTCATGTGTGCAATTTGCAGCAGGAAGGGCAAGATAAGGGCCTCAAAACTGCTAAACTAGATTTTGAGGATATTTTGGAGAACTCTTTATAGAAAAATCAGCCAGGTACATGGCCAATCAAGTTATAGAGCTGATATTTGATAATTTTGCATTTCATTTAATGGTAATATATAACATAACTTGTGATTCTGCAATAAACCTATCTTTTCTCAGTTTTTTTCCCAATAGATTTGCATATATGCAGCATGAAATTGCTAGATGAAAATAGAATTTTGTTCCAAAAGAGACAAAAGTGTGATTTTACACACCAAATAATGTACCTTACTAACTTTGATAGTAAGTGTCTTTGAAAAGAAATATAGTGAATTTGTGTCTGATTTAGGTCTTTTCTAAGTGACTTTTCTTTAAAGGCAACAAAACAAGCATAAAGTAGTTTCATCTGGTTGGTTGATATTTAGGGATTCGTGCTGGGAGATTGTGATAGTGACACCTCCTAGTTCCCTGTTGCAGTTAGCACGCCTAAGTAAGTGTTTACAGAGGATGGTCAGGACCAAAACCTATTTGGTCTTCAGAGCATTTCCAAGAGAGGTTGTTGGCATTTTCTCATTTTACCTGGCATCTATGTAACTGTGGATAGCAACCATGTTAAGTTGTTGTGTAACTCATTTTGGTCACATTCTCTAGGTAACCCATTAGGCATTTTGCTTATCTTGAGTCCTTCATTTTTACCCTGGTGGACTGTAAACTCCATAATGAGACTGCTTATAAATTGTTCATCTCTGTACCCTTATCTGGCAGCGGTCAGCAAAAACATGTTGAACAAAGGAAAATGAATCTAGTAGTCTCATCCATCCATCCACCCATCCACCCATCCATCCATCCATCCATCCATCCATCCATCCATCCATCCAACTATACATCCATCCATTTCTCAAAGTGTCTGCTGACATAAAGTGTGAGTCTTTGTTTCCTTTGCTTTGGAAAGTGATCATTTAAGTTCTCCAACACTGAGCAATTATCAAATACACATGGTAAAAATAAACTGCCTTTGCTGGGTGGCTCAGTTGTTTGGGGCATCATCCCATACACCAAAATTTTGTGTGTTCAAGTCCCAGTCAAATTACATACCTAGGTCGTGGGTTCAATCCCCAGATGGGGTGTGTACAGGAGGCAACCAATCAATGTTTTTCTCTCACATCAATATTTCTCTCTCTCTCTCTAAAATCAATAAACGTATCCTCAGGTGAGGATTTAAATTTTTTTTTAAGATTGGAGGTGAAGTTATAATCTAATAACGTGCAGAGGGATTACATGAATCATTTGGAAATATCTCAGCAAACTGGAAAGGGGGCATCTAATCTCCCTCTCCCTGCTCCCCATCCTTAGCTATTATTCACATTTGCTCTTCTTGAACATGTTCACGATGTGATAAGCTGGGAGCCATCTTACCCTTTTTGAGACAATCTTTAGAGAATGATATAATTAACTGCAGCCTGTTTAGATGACTTACGTGTACTTAAAGCCATAGCTTTAATATAAAAGCAGTAAATAAAGAGTTGACAAAGAAGAGTAGTCCTTGAAAATTCCTAAACATATACCCTACCTCACTTTTGAAAAGGGACACTGCTAAATTTCAACTTATTTGAGGGTTTTTTTTTCTGAGTTCAATTAGCTGTGGGTTGTCTTTTATTAGAATGTGCAGAAAATAAAAATAGTTTGAAGAAAATTTATTTCAACCAGAAGCATTTATAATCCAGTATCATTACTAAATGCTATTCTTGAGAAGCACTTTGATCAGTTGAAGTCAGAGTGTGTCACAGAGACAGATGTGGTTCTTTGTAAAAGAAAACAGCATAAATGGTTACTTAGGTGTATGGTTCAACCAGTACATAATTATCTCTGGGGAAGGGCCAGTGCTGGAGATTCTACTGGAAGCAGGTAAGTTAGATCATTAAAAATTTTCACATAAGCTTCAGACTTCACTGTAAAACTGTTCTAACCAATTGCTTTTCATAGTTTTTGAAGAGAAAAATTGTGGAATAGTTTGAGCTGCCCTCTATTTTCATCTGACCTCTTCTGTTTCTTGGACAGACACATTAACTGTCAATCAGATATTCAAGAACATGGGAAAATGAGTAAGAATAGGAAGTGTGAGTAATGCACTTAAGTATTAACTATTATTCATGCGTATGATAAGGGTGGTTGGGAGAAATAGGTTCATTTGTAAAGTTCAGATGTTGATAATGGTAGCATTTTAATTTTCATGGGCAGTGATTGTAGAGGATTCAGACTTCTGCTGCTGGCCACAGTGACGTGTCTGGTACTGTCTTGACTTCTTTTAATGAAGAACTATAAAATTAGATAAAATGTCCAAGACAACTATTTTCAGGAATTGGTGAACAGGCAAAGTAGGACTTTGATCCTTGAGAGAAGGTAAACACTTGAGGTTGGCCTCAGATTCCCCCCCACCTTTTTTTTGCCTGGGATGTATTCACTGGGCCAGAGAATAAGGAGGTAAAGCTAAACATGAGGTGGTGGTTTCAATGAACTAAGGACTCAGGGTTTATCCTTTGAGGTTTTGAGGTTGTTAGAAAGAGCAGAGCAGTAAACTAAAGGAAAGAGAGGTGTGTGGGAGAGGGGACCTAGAAGTGTGCATGGTGATCCTTTTGTAGATCATTTTCTGAGGACTTGATGTACGTAAAGTGGACAATACTCCTTGAGGGCTAGTAGAGAGTGGCCACTGTGCAGTCAAGAGGCAGATAAAGGTACTAGAGCTGGGATGTGTTGGAATTGTAATCTAGCCTGGGAGGAGAGACTCCATTGAACACCTGGGCATTGAATTGAAATCCCAAAAGGGCCATCTTTAGGAGTGAGAATGATGCACTAGAGTGATGCCATGTTTGTGGGCTAAGGATAGAATAAAAATATCACCAGCTCTGCCCTAAGAGTGAAAGGATAAAGAGGATCTCTTAATAACAAAATTGCCTGCCAGAACAAAAATCAGTACCCTTTAAGGAAGACAGTACAATGTGGATTCCCTAAATGCATCATTCAGTGTCTGATATACAATAAAAACTACTTGACATGTGAAGAAGAAGACCCATTAACAAAAATATTTTATTTTCAGAGCATGTCTAGAGTCTATTTATTTATTTATTTGTTTTTGCTTCATGAATTACTTTATTGTTGTTCAATTATAATTGTCTGCATTTTCTCCCCATCACTCCCCCCAACCCCAGCCAAACTCACCTCCCTCATTTGCTTCCACCCTCCCCCTTGGTTTTGTCCATGTGTCCTTTATAGTAATTCCTGAAAACCCTTTTCTCCACTCTCACCTCCCCTCTGGCTATTGTTACATTATTCTTAATTTCAATGTCTCTGGTTATATTTTGTTTTTCTTTTGTTGATTAGGTTCCAGTTAAAGGTGAGATCTTAGGGTATTTGTACATCACCACCTGGCTTATTTCACTTAGCATAATGCTCTCCAGTTCTATCCATGCTGTCACAAAGGGTAGGAGCTCCTTCTTTTTCTCTGCTGCATAGAATTCCATTGTGTAAATGTGCCATAGTTTTTTCATCCACTCATTTGCTGATGGGCACTTTAGGCTGCTTCCAGCACTTAGCTATTGTAAATTGTGCTGCTATGAACATTGGGGTGCATAGGTTCTTTTGGATTGGTGTTTCAGCACTCTTAGGGTATAATCCCAGCAGTGGATTTGCTGGGTCAAAAGGCAGTTCCATTTTTAGTTTTCTGAGGAAATTCCATACTGTTTTCCACAGTGGCTGCACCTGTCAGAATTCCCACCAACAGTGCACTAGGGTTCCTTTTCTCTGCACTCTCTTCAAGACTTGTTTGTTGATTTGTTTAAGATGGCCATTCTGACCAGGGTGAGGTGGTATCTCATTGTGGTTTTAACTTGCATCTCTCTGATGGCTAGTGATGTCAAGCAACTTTTCATATGTCTCTGGGCCATCTGTATGTCCTCCCTTGAGAACTATCTGTTCAAGTGTTTTGCCGATTTTTTTTAATTGGGTTTTTTGTCTTCCTGGAGTGGAGTTATGAGTTCTTTATGTATTTTGGAGATCAAACCCTTGTCCGAGGTGTCATTGGCAAATATGTTTTTCCATATAGTTGCTTCTCTTTTCATTTTAATGCTGTTTTCTTTAGCCATGCAGAAGTTTTTTAATTAGATGAGGTCCCATTTGTTTATTCTTTCCTTCATGTCCCTTGCTTTAGGGAACATATCAGTGAAGATGTTGCTATGTGGAATATCTGAGATTTTCCTGCCTATGTTTTCCTCTAGGAATTTTATGGTGTCATGACTTATATCTAAGTCTTTTATTCACCTTGAATATTTTTTTGTGTATGGTGTAAGTTTGTGATTGAGTTTCATTTTTTTGCAGGTAGCTGTCCAGCTCTCCCAACACCATTTGTTGAAGAGGTTATTTTTACTCCATTTTGTGCTGCTGACCCCTTTGTCCAGTATTAATTAACTGTAGAGAGTTCAGTTTATTTCTGGGCTCTCTGTTCTGTTCTATTTGTCTATGTGCATGTTTTTATGCCAGCTCCAGGCTATTTTGATTATAGTGGCATTGTAATACAGTTTGATATCATGTATTGTGATCCCTCCTGCTTTGTTCTTCTTTCTCAGCATTGCAGCAGCTATTCAGGGTCATTTATGGTTCCATATAAATTTCTGAAGTGTTTGTTCTATATCCATGAAATATGTCATGGATATATTAATAGGGATTGCATTGAATCTATAAATGGTTTTGGGTAGTATGGCCATTTTGATGATGTTAATTCTTCTGATCCATGAGCATGGTACATGCTTCCATTTGTGTCTTCCTTAATTTCTTTCTTCAGTGTTGTATAGTTTTCTGAGTACAGGTCTTTTACCTCCTTGGTTAGGCTTTTTCCTAGTACTTTATTTTTCTTGTTGCTATATCAAATGGGATTTTTTCCTGATTTCTATTTCTGATATTTCATTCTTGGTGTTCAAAAATGCCTTTGATTTCTGAGTATTGACTTTGTATCCCACTGTTTTGCCAAATTCATTTATTAGGTTGAGTAGTTTTTCAGTGGAGTCTATAGGCTTTTCTATGTATACAGTCATATCATCTGCAAACAATGACAGTTTTGCTTCCTCCTTTCCAATTTTGGATGCCTTTTATTTCTTCTTTTTGTCTGATTGCTGTGGCTAGGGCTTCCAGTACCATGTTGAAACAGAGTGGTGAAAGCAGGCATTCTTGTCTTGTTCCTGATATTAATGGGAAAGTTCAAAGTTTTTTGTCCATTGAGTATGATGTTGGCTGTAGGTCTCTCATATATGGCCTTTATTATGTTAAGGAATGCTCCCTATAGTCCCACTTAGCTGAGTGTTTTTATCATAAATGTGTTCTGTACCTTATAAGTGCTTTTTCCACATCTATTGATATGATCATGTGATTTTTATTCTCTTTCATGTTGTTTATGTGGAGTATTATGTTTATTGATTTGTGAATATTGTACCATCCTTGTATCCCTGGGATGAATCCCACTTGATCATGGTGTATGATCTTTTTGTATTAGTGTATCTTGTATCAGTATAAGATCTTTTTGATATTAATGTATTGCTGGATGCAGTTTGCTAATATTCTGTTGAGGATTTTAAGATCTATGTTCATCAGCAATATTGGCCTGAAGTTTTCTTTCCTTGTTATGTCTTTATCTGGCTTTGGGATTAGAATGATGCTGACTTCATAAAAAGAGTTTGGGAGTCTTCCTTCTTCTTGAAATTTGTGTAATAATCTGTGGAGGATGGGGGTTAGCTCTCCCTTAAATGCTTTGTAAAATTCTCCTGTGAAACCCTCTGGTCCAGGACTTTTATATGTTGAAAGCTTTTTGATTACTGTTTCAATTTCATCAGCTGTTATTGGTCTGTTCAGGCTTTCTGCTTCTTCTTCATTGAGTTTTGAAAGATTACATATTTCTAGAAATTTGTCCATTTCACCTAGGTTTTCAAATTTCTTGGCCTATAATTCTTCATAGTAATTTCTTAAACTCCTTTGTATTTCTGTGGCATCAGTTATATTCTCTCTTCTTTCACGTCTGATTGTGTTTATGTGGGTCCTCTCTCTTTTTTTCTTGGTGAGCCTGCTTAAAGGCTTATTGATTTTGTTTATCTTTTCAAAGAACCAGCTCCTGGATTCATTGATCCTTAGAATTGTGCTTTTAGTCTCTATGTCATTTAATTCTGCTTTGATCTTGGTTATTTCCTTCCTTCTACTTGCTCTGGGTTGTGTTTGTTGTTGTCCCTTGAATTCTTGTAGGTATAGGGTTAGGTTGTGTATTTGAAATATTTCTATCTTTCTTAGGTAGTCCTGTATCACTATGAACATCCCTCTCAGGACTGCCTTTGCTGTGTCCCATAAGTTTTGGATTGTGAGTTCATTTTCATTTGTTTTCAGAAACTTTTTGATTTCTTTCCTAATCATTCTTGACCCATTTATTATTTAATAGCATGCTATTTGATCTCCATGATTTTGAGTGTTTTGGATTTTTTTCCTTGAGGTTGGTTTGTAGTTTCAGTGCCTTGTGGTTGGGGAAAATGCTTGCTATGATATCAATTTTCTTGAATTTGTTGAGGCTTGTTTTGTGTCCTGTCATGTGGTCTATCTTTGAAAATGTTTCATGTGCATTTGAAAAGAATGTGTATTTTGCTTCTTTGGGATGAAGGGCTCTCTATATATCAGTTAAGTCCATTTCATTTAGAGCATTTTTCAATGCCACAATATCTTTGTTGATATTTTGTTTGGAAGATCAGTCCATTTTTGACGATGGGGCGTTAAAATCTCCTACTATGATTGTGTTGCTGTCAATATCTTTCTTGAAGTCCTCCAAGATTTTCCTTATGTATTTGAGTGCTCCTATGTTGGGTGCATATATATTTACAATGTTAATGTCTTCTTGATGGCTTCTTCCTTTGAGTATTATGAATTGGCCTTCTGGGTCTCTTTTTATAGCTCTTCTTTTGAAGTCTATTTTGTCCAATATGAGTATTGCTACTTTGGCTTTCTTTTCCTGTCCATTTGCTTAGAATATTTTTTCTCAGCCCTTCACTTTTAGTCTGTGTAGGTCTTTTGTTCTGAGGTGGGTCTCCTGTAGGCAGCATATGTGTGGGTCATATTTTCTTATCCATTCCGATATTCTGTGTCTTTTGATTGGGTCATTTAATCCATTTACGTTTAATGTTACTATTGATAGGTACTTATTCACTGCCATTTTTCATACCTGTGTTCCTCTCTCTTTCACTGTTTTTCTTATTGTTGTTAAAAAAACCTTTAGCATCTCTTGCAGAGCTTGTTTGGAGGAGGTATATTCTTTGACGTTTCTTTTTTCTGGGAAGCTCCTTATTTGGCCTTTCAATTTAATTGAGAGCATTGGTGGATAAAATGGTCTTAGCTGCTGGTCTCTGGTTCTCATTACTTGGAATATTTCTTGCCATTCCCTTCTCACTTGGAGTATTTCCATTGAGAAGTCAGCTGCTAGTCTTATTGGGGCTCTCTTGTATGCTACTTCCTGTTTTTGCCTTGCTGCCTTTAAGATTTTCTCTTTATCTTGGAATTTTGTCATTTTAATTATGATGTGTCTTGAAGTGGGTCTCTTTGGGTTCCTCTTGATCGGGACTCTGCGTTTCCTGGATTTGTGTGACATTTTCTCTCATCAAATTAGGGAAGTTTTCCATCGTTACTTTTTCAAACAGGTTTTCTATCCCTTGTTCTTCTTCTTCTCCTTCTGGTATTCCTATTATATGGATATCATTACATTTCATGTTGTCCTGCATTTTCCTTAACCCTTCTTCATTCTTTCTGAGCCTCTTTTCCTTTTCTTGATCATTCTGGGTGTTTTTTTTCTACCTTTTCCTCCAGCTCACTGATTTGATCCTCTGCTTCATTGAGCCTGCTTTTGATTCCTTCTACTATGTTCTTCAGTTCAGAAATTGTATTCTTCATTTTCTCTTGGTACTTGTTGATAGTTTCTATTTCTTTTTTCATGTTAATATAGTTTACAGTGAGGTCTTTGTCATTTCCCTGTAGTTTTTGGTAATTCTCTGTGAGCTCATTGAGCGTCCTTATAACCATTGCTTTGAACTCAATATCTGATACTTGAGTTGCCTCTATTTCATTTAGCATTCTTTCTGAGGCTTCCTCCTTTCCTTTCATTTGGGCATTGTGTCTTTATCTTCCCATCATTTGTGAGACTCTTGTTGTTAGCCTCTGCTTCTTAAATTGATCTGTTTTGACTCCCTGGATTTATGGTGTGAACTTCTATGGTAGAAGACCTGTGAGATTCAGTGGTGCAGTCTCCTCGATCTCCTGAGCTCACTGGTCTTGGACTGTTGTTTATGTTGGCTCTGTGTTTGTCTTTGGGTTTTGATTGTTGTTGGGTCTTTCTTTCGTGGGTCCATCCCTCCAACTGGTTAACTGAGGGTCACTCCGTTTACCACCTCTTGTATTCTGTTGTGCAGGTGTGGGCAGGTTGTGTCGACGCTGCTTCTTCCATGTGTACAAGGTTTTGAGGATTCTCTCTTGTGCTTTGTCAGTTGTTTGTTCTGAGTAATTTCTCCATCCTTTAGTTGTATTTCCAGATAGGTCCTGGGTTGAGTTAGTGTGGCTTCCATCCCCTCCTTTACCTTCTTCTGTTGTTACCTGTTGGTGGCTCTTTTGTTGGTGGATTTCCTCTTCCAGCAAGTATCCTGGTGTTCTCAGCTCTCACCTACTCTTTTTTTGTGATCAGTTGGAGGGGGGAGGCAAAATGGTTTAAGATAGCAGGAGTGTATTCTATGATATTTAAAGTATCAACCCATAGAGAAGAGACAGGAGATCCTTTGGATATGTATATTGTTAACCATGATAAGTTACCCAACTAGTCACTTTTAAAAAAGGGTGAAAAGTAGATAAAACTCTTGTTAAGGGCAGGGGGAAGGATTGTGAGTTGGATCTAGAAAGCAGTGAGCTTGTGAAAGGTCAGCTTATGAGGTAAAGTGAGACTAAAGTGTAGAAAATAGATGTAGTATGTGAAAGAATAGAGTTATCCACAATAGTAATAAAGTTCAGGAAACAGTGGCGTGGGCTAAGACCAGGGAGGGGTGCTGTGCAGTGTTTACAATTGTATGGAACAGGAAAAATCTTATGACAGACTATGTGATGTGGCTAACAAGAATAGGAAGTATAGGACCTGGCATGCTAATAGAAAGTATTAGGACCTAGAGCAGTGTGCTAGTGGAACTCAAGTGAAGTGAAAGACAGTAAATTAACAATACACTATGAAAGAGAAAACAAAGGAAACCAGTCAAACAATGCAATTTAACTAGGCAAGAGAAGAAAACTAAACAGAAAGCAGAGAAATACAAAAATACTAATAAAAAGAACAATGTAAAAATAACTAAAAAATAATAATACAAATATACAATAACTTGCAAGTTCTCTTGAGTAGCAAAGTGAAATTTGTCTCACTGTCTCAGCTGTTGGGGTGACCCCTCTTTGGGTCCAACTCTGGTGTTTTCACATTCCAGGTTTTATTGTATCACTTGTGGGAATTAAAAAAAAAGAAGAAAGAGGAGGAGGGGGAAGGAAGAACAGATGAAAAAGGAGAGAAAGGAAGAAGGAATAAAAAACAAAGAAGGAAAGAGAGGAAGAAGGACTTAAAAAGAAACAAAAAATACTTAAAAAAAAAAGCCTCCTGCTGGCTTCAAACTGGCCAAGCCAGTATTGCTGGTCTTGCTGGCTGCAGCAGGCTGAGGGGGAATTGGTTTACTTTTTCTCCCTTCCTGATTGGCACTTGACTAGCCTCCAGCCTAGTTCCTCAGTTTGCTGCTGGGCCCACAGTCCACTTCTGTGCCTATCCTAGGCCTTCAGCCCACTAGTTATGCTGTCCTTGAGGTGCACCATTTAGGGGCAATTCACACACACCCTTCTTGCTCTTTGATGTCCTAGATGCTAGGGACTCTCAGTGCCCCTTCAGGCTGGTTCAACCTCCCCACTGTGTTAAGTCTTTCTGGGGATTGCTGACTCCCTGAACCATGCAGTGCTGCTCTGCAGGGGCATCTTTGCCTTCCTCTTAGAGAGGCAGTTGGCAATAGCTGACACTGTGGATGCTGGTGCGTGCCTCCTCTGCTGTTTCCCTTGGGGTGCAGGGGTTGGGTGTGTGGTGCCTCTGGGCAGCAGGGTCAGGTGTACTCCATCCCGGGCCACCTTATTTTTCTATGTCCTCTACAATTTTTGGTCTCCAATCTTCATATATGCTGGGGTACTGTTGACTGTTCACTCTGTTCCTCAGAAGATCGGCTAGGTGTTTCACCCATGTGCAGGGAGAAGTACATTCTGCTCCCACCTATCCGGCCACCATCTTCCTCCTGCTCCATTAACAAAAAATATTAATCAATAGAGAAGAGCCTGAAATAATCCAAATATGGATTTAAAAAGAGTAATAATTAATATGATCAAGGACTTAAAGGACATAAACAGATGACATAAATGAAAAAAAAGATGAAAATCTCAGAGAAATAAATGTAAAGTGAAAAGAGATCCAAATAGATATTTTATGAAGAATAACTTCTGAAATAAATATTTACTAAACTGCCTTTACAGCAGATTAAGGATAATAAACAGAGTCTGTAAACTTAAGACAGATTAGTAGAAATGATCAATTTAAAGAATATAATTTAGAAAGATAGGAGAAAAATAAACAAAGCCTCAGTGACCTGTGGGACAAGAGCAAGCAGTCTAATATTTGTATATTTGGAGTCTCAAAAACAAAAAAAGAAGAAGAAGTGAGACAATGAAGCAAAGTCATTTGAAGAAATAATTACTCAAGTTTTTCTAAATATGGCAAAAACATCACCTTACAAGTTTAATATACTTAGCATGGCTGCAAAGTATAGGAAGAAATGAAGACTATATAAAGTGAAATAAAGAAAAATATACAAGGAACCAACAGTGAAAGGAAGGAAACCAGGACTCAGATCAATGATTTGGAACAAAAGGAAGAAATAAACATTCAATCAGAACAGAATGAAGAAACAAGAATTTAAAAAAAAATGAAGAGAGACTTAGGTACCTCTGGAACAACTTTAAATGTTCCAACATCCCAGTTATAAGAGTGCAAGAAAGAGAAGAGGACAAGAAAGAAATTGAAAACTTATTTGAAAAAAGAATGAACAGAAACTCCACCAATCTGGCAAAGGAAACAGACCTACAAGTTCAGGAAGCTCAGAGAGTCCCAAATAAGTTGTACCCAAAGAGTAACACATTAAGACACATCACAATTAAATTACCCAAGATTAAAATAAGGAAAGAATCTTAAAAGTAGTAGGAGAAAAGGAGACAGTTACCTACAAAGGAGTTCCCATCAGACTGTCAAGTGATTTCTCAAAAGAAACCTTGCAGGCAAGAAGGGTCTGGAAAGAAGTATTCCAAGTCATGAAAGGCAAGGACCTACATCCAAGATTACTCTATCCAGCAAAGCTATCATTTAGAATGGAAGGACACACAAAGTGCTTCCTAGATAAGGTAAAGTTAAAGTTCAATGTCACCAAGCCCTTATATAAAATTTTAAAGGGACTTTTCTACAAAAAAAAAGAAGATCAAAACTATGAATAGTAAAATAACAACCAAACTCACAACTATCAACAACTACACCTAAAAAATAAAAGCCATAAAAACCCAAAACAAACTAAGTAAACAACTACAACAGGAACAGAATCATAGAAATGGAGATCATGTGGAAGGTTATCAGTGGGGAGGGAGAGAGGGGAGAATAGGGGAAAAGGTACAGGGAATAAGAAGCATAAATTGTAGGTACAAAATAGACAAGGGGAGGTTAAGAGTAATATAGGAAATGGAGAAACTAAAGAACTTACATGTATGACCCATGGACATGAACTAAGGAGTGGGGAATGCTTGTTAGAAAGAGGCTTCAGGACAGAGGTGGGTAAAGAGGAGGGAAATAATGGGGCAACTCTAATAGCATAATTAATAAAATATACTAAAATAGGATATACTAAAAGTAGAATAATCTGTAGAACACAAACTTGTAAAGTAAACAAAATATACATTTTTTATTAAAAGTGTACTTAGCAAATTAAAGCATAATAAATACAAAGAAAATTGTACCTAGTCCTTCATAGCCTAACTGTTAGACTATGAAGAAAAGCTGTCAAGAGAGGGGGGAAAAAGCATAGATAGAGGAAACAACAGTAATGATTTTCCTAGACTTTTAAACAAAAATTATATAGGCCAGAGGACAATATGATAATGTGCAGAAAGAAAAAAAAGTCAACCCAGATTTCTAAGTCCAGTAAGTATAGAATTGTTTCATAAATGAACAGTAAATGAAGGTTTGTTATCTAATCTTAGATTAAAAAATCTAAAGAACTGTGCTACTAGCTGACCTGGATTATACAAAATGCTAAAAGAAGTATATGTAAAGGAAAGTGATACCAAATGGAAATTTGGATCCATAGAAAGGAATAAAGAACTTTAGAAACAGTAAATATGTGGACTAATATAGTTTTAAAGACCTTGTTTTTATCTTTCTTAAGTTTTTAAAGAATAGCTTAGATTGTATTGTGGGGTTTATAATGTACATAAAAGTAAAATATGTGACACCAATAGCACAATGGACAAGAGAGTAGTAGATAAAATGATACTGTTGTAAGAGTCTTATATTTTAATGAAATGGAATTATATTAATTATAAGGAGTCTCTGATAAGGATGCACATTGTTAGTCCTGGAGGAAACACACACAAGTGAAGATGTGCACTCACATACTACAAAGAGATGTTGTTAAAAAGCCAACAGTGTCAGTAAGATGGAACGCTAAAAAAAAAAACAACTCATCTTAACAGAAGTTAGGAGAACAAAGAAGAATGGTGGGAATTTTGATGCCACAAATATTAAATGAATATTCAGATAGTAGATTCAAAACCCAACCACACCATACATAAATGTTAATGGACTTAACACCCCAATTAAAAATCAGAGATTGTCAGTATGAGTAAAAACTGAAAGACCTAACTATATGCTGAATACAACATATGTACTTTAAATATGAAGACACAAAGAGTTGAAAGTAAAAAGAATGAAAAATATATATCATGCAAACACAAATTTTTATAAAGTAATTGTGGCTATATTAATAAGACTGTAGATTTCAAGACAAGGGGGCTTATCAAATAATGATAAAGGGGTCAATTCACCAAGGACATATAATAATAAATGTTTATATAAATAATAACAAAGTCTCAAATACAGGAAGCAAGGGTAGGTTTCCTCCCAAATAGTATATTATAAAAGAATGAACATACAGAAAAGCTGAAGAAATTTTACCATGAGCTTCCTATACAGCCATAATCTGGAGTCTATCATTAACATCTTACTGAGCTTGCTTTATCATTTTTCTATCTATCTGTCTCCCTTCTTTCTACCCATCAATTCATCAGTTATGGCTTTGAAACTGCTCTGTGAAGTTCCAGGGAGCGAGTGTGTGTGTTTGGAGGAAGGCAGCGCTCTAGGAACTGCTGCCCATTTGACCAGAGGATTTATGCTTTTCTTTCTGTTATTCTATTTTATATTTTGAGCTTCTGTTTAGATTTTACTGAGAATATAGTTTTATGGCTGAAAATAAAATAGTCACAGCTTTCATTCAAAGGCATTACAATAAGAATCCATTATCCTCATCTAGTTTAGCATAATCCACAAATTAGACCATGTGTTCTTGACAACTCCCAGTGGGTGTACCCACTCTGGGAGGCTTTAGTGAGGACAGGGACCATCCTTCATTTTGAATTCCCTTTAGGTCCAGGCCCACAGCAAGCATTCAGTATATCTTATAGGATGAATTCAGGTGGACAAGCTGTTTATTCTGAAAATAATATTGTATATTGTGGACTCACTTATAGGACTATGATATAAATTGGACAGTTCTTTCCCATCTCTTGGCTATGTTAATTACCAGCTAATAATGGGACTATTTTATGTCCAGAATCCATGGAGACCATTTATTAATTAGAACAAGGGCATACATTCACTCTGCTTAGCCCAGATTTTACTCCCTGATATACACCAACTCAAAAATACCAACACTGAAGTATTGCTTGCTTTTAAATTAAACAGACAAGTTTGAAGACAACTTTGGAATCTTAGAATAAACATCAAATAAGTTCTAAATACCAACACTTAGTTTTTTTCTGAGTCTATCCCCAAAATAAGGAAGCCCTTGATAGCTCATTTCATGTTTTCTGAAGTTCTGTTTCCACTGGTAACATTCTCTAGGAGGGCCCTGTATGTGCAGTGTAACAAGTAAAGGAAAATTTTCTACACAAAATGTGCTCAGAAGAGTTGATGAGTTCACCTTGTCTTATCCTTGGGGACACAGTGGATGATATTTGTGTTTCCACTCTACAGCAAAGACGTATTATGAAGTAAGGAAGGTTGTCTTAAGTACCCCATAATACAGGATGGGTTTTCAGGTGTTCAGGAAAAGAGCCTCATTCATTCCATTCCTACCTCAGAAAGCTGAGCAGCATGTGTTCAGGCTGAATTTTCTACTTTTAGAAGACTTATTTTTTACTTGTCAAGAATGCAGTTCAATCGGAAGAAGTATAGTCTCTCTCACCCTATACCCTAAAATTAATTCCAGCTGGATTAAAGCAAAATCAGTAATGAAAAAACCAGAACAGAAATGTGCAGTTATTCCAACTACAGTGAGAGAAGACCTCATAAACTTAAAGGCAAAAAGAAGAACTCATAAAAGAAAAGAGTAATAGATTTCACTCCATTAAAAATAAAAACTTCTGTCTGTCAAAATCAAAACAAAGCAAAAAAAAAAAACTAAATGGAGGTAAGTTTATGCAGCAAATATAAGGGACAAGTACCTTGGAACCTTAAAATACTAAGAGCTAAAAACAATTGATAACAATAGTATGATTGCAAATGGGAGGCCAGGCATCAGTATTTTCTACCCCAAAGCCCTCATTTCCAATTCTTTCCTGTTCTGTGGGAGAACTCAGTTTCCCAAGGTCTCTTCTCGCTTGTTATCCATCAGTCCTACTTCTGTACCCAAGCAGGGACCTGACCTCACATTCCATTGCATTCCCTACCTGGAGCCCTCTAACTCGTAAATGCAATCTTTAGTAATGTTTCTATGAGCTTTAAAAACCTTGGGTTTCCCAGTGATACAGTCCTGTGACATTTATTATTAAGCGTCAATGTTTCATACTCATCTTTTATTGAAGATGTGATGGTTTCATTCCTAGAAAGAAAATGATGTTTCCCTTTTTGACTTCTCACATTCTCTGAGTGCTTGAAATGTATGTGTGTGTGTGTGTGTGTGTGTGTGCGTGCACTCAAAAATATAGGCTGAAGGAGAGTAATATAGGAAATGATAGTACGAAGGTCTGTCCCAGCATTAGCACATTTTCTAGTCTTCTGGAAGCAGAAAAATGAGTGTGATGACTGAAGGAAGCTTATGACCAAGTGAGCATGTATTCTGACCCATCTTTCAGTAATCACAATGAGCAGGATTCTCACTGTTACTTCACTGACCATTTACAGGGTGGGATATAAGTCATGCTTACATTCTGCCAACCACCACCCTCTTAACAGGTAGATCTTGCCCCATTGTACAGCTTCAAATAAAATATACATAAGCATTCATTCATTCATACATGCATTCAATCAAAGAGCTTTTAAGGGACAACCTACTCTGTTCAAGGCACTGTAAAATATACAAAGAAAAATTCTTAAGAAGTTTTAAATCTTAGCAGCTATGGATGTACACAAATAAATATAAGATCAAAAATGGTTAATTGTCATAAAAAACATGAATGCAAATATCTGATTGAAAATACAGTAAACAGGTACTTCTGGCCCAACAAAGATGATGTAGACTCACTTTTCCCAGCTCTTTCCGCTAAGCACCACTATGGACTCTATACATGAAGAGAGATGACTAAATGAGAACTCTGGAAGGTGATGAGAAGGTGAGCTGGTTTGAGACCCCAGGATTAGAAGAGCAGCACAGCAGCAGGGTGACCAGAGTCCTTCTGCCCAAAAGAAGAAACCGCCCAGACCAGGTGTTTCCTGACCCCTGTCAGTGGCAGGAGGAAGCCCAGGGAGGCTGATTTCTTTCCTTGACGGAATGGGGGTCTTTCTGGCAACATCATACATGTTTGACACCAACAAGGGGGATTAATTAAAACTTCACCAAAAATATTGAATAGTTGGCCAGAGGAAGTACTGTTCTTCCCCATTGGGCCTGACACTCTCCTTTCCAACAAGAAATACTGAGGCCAGCAGGTAAAATAGCAAGAGAGTCCCAGTTACTGCAAGTGAACTAATTTAGGAAGGCACTTTCCTCTGCAGGCCCCATGTGCTTCTCACTTGCCCAGAGGCATTGCAGCAAGCAAGCAGAATCTCAAGGGGGATACAGCCACAGTAGGTGGCCCCACTCCAGGAAGCCTTTGTCCCCATGTGGCTGAAAGACTTCTCTCTTGCTCAGAGACACCCAGGCAGCTTGGGACACTGAAGAGAGTTTCTCATCAAATCCCTCTCCCACCAAGAGAGCCCTGCCTGAGGCAGTGGTATGAATGAAGGGATCATTGTGAGTCCCAGTATCACAGATAAATCAAGCTGACCAAAATAACATCTCTAAGACTGTGGACATTAGAGTGCCATTGGAACCACAGCCCATAAAAATAGCCAAAACCCAAGTGATAAAAGGTTTAATTGGAACCAAAGTCTCCTAACATAATAAACAAAATATTCAGTATGTAATTTAAAAACCACCCATCACACTAAGAACTAAGAATATTGCCAATTGAATGAGACAAGAACAACTGACACTACACCAAGATTGAGCAAGTGTTAGAATTATCTGATATGGATTTAAAAGCAACTATCATGTAAATGGTTATCAATCAATTACACATTTTTCTTATATAAATAAAAATAGGGAATCTCAGAAAAAATAGAATTTATAAAACAACCAAATAGAAATTAAACAACTGAAAATTACAATAACAGAAATAAAAACATTGCTGGATATTCTCAATGGTAGTTTAGATATGAGAAATAATAGAATTACTGCACATGGGGAGAAAATAGTACAACCTACTCACTGTGGACAAGAAAAAGAAAAATAGGCTGAGAAAATAAATAGGACCTCTCCACAATAACGAAAGGTCCAACGTTCATAATACTGGAGTCCTAGAAGAAGAGGAGAAAAATAATGGTCTAAAAGAGTATTGGAAGAAATAATGACTAAAAAATTTCCAATATTTGGTGAAATACACAAACCTATAAATCCAAGAAGCTGAATGAACCCCTAACATAATAAACCCAAAGAAATCCAAGATGCCACATAATTAAGCTTCAGAAAATGAAATCCAAAGAGGAAAAAATCTTGAAAGCAGTCAGAGAGAAATGACACATTACCTATAAAGGAATACCAATTCCAATGATAGTGATTTCTCACCTTATACAATGGAGACCAGAAGGAAGGGACACAATATTTTTCAAGTATTGAAAAACTGTCAGTGGTGAATTCTGTATCTTGCAAAACTATCTTCTAGGAATGAAGGAGAAATAAAAATATTCTTGGATGAAGGAAAATTGAAAGAAATGGTTGTTAGCAGATCTACTGTTTAAGATTGGCTAATGGAAGTTTTTCAAACAGAAAGAAAAGATAAAAAAATGAAATATTGGAGAATATGGAAGAAGGAACAATGAAAAGAGATTTATGGATATATACAGTAAACCATTCTTTTCTTTATGAGTTTTACAAATCATATTTGATGATTGAAACAAAAATTATAACATCATCTGATACTCAAGTCAATGATATTTAAAAGTGGAAAAGGTAAAGGAATTTAAATGGAAGTGGGGTTTCCACACTTGTAAAATGTTGATACTAGTAAATTATAATAAATCACATATTAGACTATGAAATTTCCAGAGCTATAAAAATTATACAAAGAAGTACATCAAGGCTACTTTAAATCAAGATGAAATCTTGCCCTGGCTGGTGTAGCTCAGTGGATTGAGGACAGGTCTGTGAACCTAAGGATCACAGGTTCAATTCCCAGTCAGGGCACATGCCTGGGTTGCAGGCCAGGTCCCCAGTAGGGGGAACATGGCAGGCAACCACACATAGATGTTTCTGTCCTTCTCTTTCTCTCTCCCTTCCCTTCTCTCTAAAAATAAATAAATGAAATCTTTTAAAAAATCAAGATGAAATCCTAAAAATATTGAAGTAATTTACAGGAAGCAAGAAAAGATAAACAGAGTAGAAATTAACACCAATTTTACACAATCTCTTCCAGAAAACAGAAAAGTCAAGGACACTTCTCACTCAGTTTATGTGGCTAGCATTATCCTGACACCAAAACAAGATGAAAACCATAGAGATGAAGGAAGGAAGGAAGGAAGGAAGGAAGGAAGGAAGGAAGGAAGGAAGGGAGGAAGAAAGAAAGGAAGGAAGGAAGGAAGGAAGGGAGGGAGGAAGGGAGGAAGGAGGGAAGGAAAGGGGGGGAAAGGGGAGGAAAGGAAAGGAAAGGAAAGGAAAGAAATAGAGAAAGAGAGAAAGGGTGGGAGGGAGAAAGAATTATAGTCCAATAGGTTTTGTGAACTTTGGCATAGAAATAGTCAACAAAATATTAGCAAATCAAATCCAACAATGTGTAAAATTAATTATGTACCATGAACAAATGGAATTTATTACAGATATGCAAAGGTGTGTTAACAAAGGCACAATATGAAGGATCCTTGTGGTGATAGAACTGCTAAATATCTTCACTATGGTGGTGGATACATTAACTTACATAGGTTATAATATATAGAACTTAATACACACACACACACACACACGGAAATGAGTACCAGTAAAACTGGGATTTGGGGGAACTCTGAATGAGCATGGTGTATTACATCAATGTCAATGTCCTGGTTTGCTATTATGTTATGCTTTTGCAAAGTGTTACCACTAGGGGAAACTGGATGAAGTGTACACAGGATCTCTCTGTATTATTTCTCAACAGTGATTTCAATTAAAATGAAATGTAAAATATGCTTTAAAAATTTACCTATATATCATATATATACATAAATATATTATATATCACTCTTTGAGCACTTACGTGCACTGTTTTAATGACTCTATATCAGTAACTCTGTTTAATTCTCAAAAATCTTTATGAAGCAGGCAGCAATATTATCCCAATTTTCAAATGTGGAAATCAAGGCACAGTGAGATTAAGCAACTAGTCCAATATCACAAAGGCTAGTAAGTCTCAGAACCTGGTCCAGAAACCAAGATTTTGGCTCCAGCATTCACAGCCCTAACTAACAGGCTACCCTCTCTCTACAGATTACTTATAGCTCAAGGCATTAGGAAGAACTTTATGGGGAAAATGGCATTTTCAGCTTTCTTAAAGGGGAGATTATTATGTGATACATATATAGCATTAATTGCACCACATATATCTGTTGAATCATTAAGTGACTTAACTTATTTAAACCACTAAATGATTCCTTCTGTCTCTGACTATCTGCCAGCAGCCCAGGGTTTGCAAAATGAGAAAATGAGGGACCCAGGGCAATGAGTTCATTTTACTTTATTGCAACATTGACTTTCTCCCAACCAAGGTCGGTGTTCCCAAAGGCAATCTATTGGTATTCAGGGCAGGACAATTCTTTGTTGTGTGGAGACAGCAAACACATTGCAAAACTTTTAGCAACATTTAGGATGTCTCCCAAATGTCAATATTGCCCCCAGTTACTGGGACATTGAAGAAACTTTACTGCCTCCTCATTTCTTAGTTTCCCCCTGGTAAAGAACCTGTACACTTTGCTTCTCTCTGATTATCAGAGCTCGAAGCATCCATGCAACAGAAGTATGGGATTCACATGATTCAGGAAGGATATGCCGCCTTCCATGTTGGCATAGATGCATGCATGTGACAGGAAGGAATGGAACTCCTTTGCCATCACGGAGGCTCTAAGCTTCAGTATGAATTGGTCTAAATTGTTCATTTCACTATTTTTTGGATCTGATTTTCCTTCTTGTTGGACATAAGGAAGTTCTCCCCTTCAGAGAAAAGCTGCTGAGCACATACCGTACAGCACACCCCAAACCGATCATTAGAATCTCAATAGAAAGAAAAGTATCTGAAAGGGGAAAGTATTGATGGATTATTTATGTAAAGGTGAAAGATCTCTTGGAAGGGCAATTTGCTTAGGTGGCCGACTGGAAAACAGCAGTGTTATGTTGCCTTGTTAAATCTGAAAGAATATGCTGAACATTGGAAACCATTCAAATTGCCTTTCTGGAAAGACACTGAAGGGATCTGAAGCTATCTCACCAGAGAGACGCTGTCGCAAAGGTGCCCCTCCCCAGGCACTGGGTCGGGATGCGCTCAGGAGCGCACAGTGGTGAGCATGAACTTTCCACTAGGCGACTTTTGGGGAATACACATGTGCATACAAAGAGTGGGGAAAGGCAGGATTTCCACTTTAGGTTTTGAGTCCTGGCCATTTCTTTCCTTTTCCCATGGGGAGAGGGGAAGGAGGTAAATTTGAACACAGGGCTGCAGAGGTACCTAGATTCATTTGGGAGCCAAACTCCCCATACCTCTTTGTCTTGGCCCATGGTGGCAGATAAGCTGTCCAGCTGTGAGAACAAGGAGAACAAATCTTGCCCCCAGTAATACAGTTCTTGGAAAAAAACCCAGGCAAAGTGTGAGGTTTGCATAGAAAAACAAAACAAGCTATGACTTGCATAAAAAATGAAAACTCAACATCACTTTTCCATAAATCTAGCTCCAGGATTCGATATTTATATAAACAGAGAGTCACAGAAGTGTACAAGGACACCATTCGAAGTAAAACCAGGGGTTCAGAGGCCCAGCTTTTGTACCCTGCTTGAATTTCAGATGAGATAAAACCAGCAGCTCTGCTAAGTTGCAGTGCAAAAGCTTACATGGCTTCTTGAAAAAAGCAATTTATTTTAGATTACAGCACAACGGCTATCATTTAAACTGCTAGGGACTGTAACTGAACTCAGAACCAGCCTTCTCCGTGAACACAGGGTGCAGTAAGGATGCAGTAACACGTTCACCCCAGTCGTTCTAAATAACATGGGTGCCAGGCCTTCAAGACAGATGGGCATGGCAGCCCAAACGTCGAATCACTGGTGTCTTGAAAACATTCCAACGAGGAGCCCATTAAAACATACATTCTAGGAAATGTACCTAGCTGGCTATTCAAATGTGCACTTGCTGTCCATTTTGGGGATATTAATATGAAACGGCTAGGTGGCAGCAATCGAGAGGAAATGAGAGAACGTACAATTAGCACTAGGGAACATTTTGTTCAATTTCCATCCTATCTAGGGTCATGAAAGAGTTTTCGAGGGTTTGTGTGCAGGGACAATCCAGGATAAAGAAAAGAGTCCCTCTTGATGAGGGATAATCTTTGATTTGATAATGAAAGGAATGTGCTTACCCTCCAAACTCCAGAATGTCATCCTGTCATTAAGTCCTAATGAAAGCTTAATTGTTCTGTTGGGGGAAAAATGATGTGTTTCATTTCCATACACTGCATTTTCTCCCTCTTTATTATAAATAGATCTAGTTATATGAAATCCACTCTTCCTCTAGAGTTGTCCAGAGACTCAGAAGGCAACAATTCATCCAGGCTCAATTTTATTTATTTTTGTTTTTATTGAAAGAGCTTGTCACAATGCCCTTGCTCTTTTTATGACTTTCTTTTTTGTTTTGTTTTTATGAAAGCAATAACCTGTGCATAGTTTACAAATCAAATAGTTTTTGAAACACTTATAATGAAAAGTAACAGTTTCCAACTCCATCTTTCCCCCTCTTGTTGCACTCCATAAATGCAACCTCTGTAACCCATTCCTGATTCATCTTCATATTGATAGTTAATATTTTATCCATTTTATGTGCTTCATCTCTGATTTTCTCTTATAAAAGAGAGGGACTTAGCTTACTCAATTCAACTTTTCACATTTCTCGCTATAACATGACATCATTCTCAACTTCCATTGGTCTTGCCACATCTAAATCGTATTAAAACTCCCCTTATTGATCCATCAATCTAGTCAATATCTCTTACCTCCTCACTGGAGATGAGATATGAGCTCTCAGACCCTTTTCTTTACTATTCTTCCTCTTCCACTTTTCATTCTGTCAGCTATACCATTATTTTTGTGTTGTCAAGTTTCACTTATGTTTGCTCTGTCACCAAAGTGGTATTTCTTTATGATTTTTATAAAGTTGAAAATAATGCAAAGGATTTACATAATTAGGACTTTACTAAATTATTTACTGCAGACTGAAGTGGTTTCTATGGTTAGAGTGTCATAGCTCCTGTGATACACACAGGAAATTGTGCCTGGAGTCAGTGTCAAATAGGTCCTCTGCCTTTGTTGTTTTGTCAAAATCATTCCATCTTCTAGTGTGTGTAATGTATTTCAAATCTTCCTTATAAAGTTACTTACTTATTTATCTATTTATTTATTTCTTACTGGAATTTCTCATGTGCTCTTGCCTTTCCAGAGTGTGTGCCTTAATCAGACCATGTCTTTCGAAGCTCATAATTGTACTTTCTGTTCAGCTGGTTCTCTCTCTTTCCTGTATATGTCCATTTCACTCTTATTTACACAGGTTGTTCTCTAGATCCGCTGGACAGAAGTGGCCTGGGATTCCCCAATTGCTCTCCCAAGTTGGATTCACTCTTTGCTGGATCCAGTGGGCTTTCTCTTATTGACTTCCTTCAAATTTGCTAATAACTTTCCAAGAAAGGGTAAATGGTAGGTAAAATATGAGTCCTTGGAAATTTGTAATTTTTCAGTTTGCCCTCAAACATGATTGATAGTTTGGGAATAGACTTTTGCATTAAAAATAATTTTTACCACTGTCTTTTAGCATCTAACACTACTACTGAGAAATCTGATGTTACTTTGATCCTTACTTTTTTATAGGCTACCCTTTCCCCATTTGTGTGTGTGTGTGTTTTAGTAGGCTATTAGGAATTTCTCTTAAACCTTGGCTTTCTAACACTTCACAGTTAATTCTCCTTGGAACTAAATAGATTCTTCTCTTAAAAATTCACATTTCCTTTTATCTCTGGGAAGTTTACTAGTGTAATTTCATTGATAATTTCTTCCACTCCAGTTCCTTATTTCTCATTCTGATACTCCTGTTAGTCCACACTTAGTCCTTCTGGGTTAATCATCTGTCTCTCTTACTTTTTCTCACATATTTTGTACTTAGTGTATAGTCTAGGAGATTTCTCCAGCTTTGCCATCAAGCTTTCTATTAATTTTTTCTTCAAGCAATCATATAATTCCCAAGATATTGTTTCTTTTTAATATAAGTCTGTCTTTGTTTTGCAATTACCAAATCTGCTCAAATCATTCTGGAAGATGCTAAATAAATTTTCTTTTTAAAATTTGTATATTTTTCCTAAATTGCATTGTTCCTTTGGTGGCATGTTTTCTGTTGTTTTGCTTGCTCACTTTCTTTTTTTGTTGTGGTCTTTCTTGGCATATTAGACTCCAGATCATGTGTGGTTTGTATGACAGAATGAGGCAATAGAAGAGTTATCTGTGAGCCTTCAACAAGTGGATGATCTTGTACATGGCCTGCTTGAAGGCTGAAGTTTAGACTGTGTGCGTGGTCACTGGGGAAATCTTACAGAGTGAGGCTTCGACACTCATGAAAAGTGCCCTGCTTATTCTCCAGGCACATTTTTATTGCCTTGAACCTATAGCTAAGCCAGTCCACATGGAGAGCCACAATAAAGGGCAGTCAATGTTACATGTACTGACCTGTAGTAACGGCCACTCACTTCTTTCATCTTCTGTTCCACCTGCTATTTCTGAGACCTGAGTCTTTTTGGGGTACTCTCAAGCAGGTCTGCTCTCTCCTTTGCTGAAATCCCCTTTTAGGCTGTGGTTTCCTTTGCCATGGTTTGTAAGTCAACAGACTTACTGAAATTACTCATCTTCTAACGGCTTCTTCCCATTCTCTTTGTGGTTATGGGTGTATACCTTCGTACACATTTGGTATTATTTAGAAAGTACTTTGGGTGGGAAAGGAGGTAATGGGTTTGCTCAGTCACCCATGTGAAAAAGAACACATTCTTTTTAAAAGGAGAGTTGGTGATTTTCATATATCATAGACTAGAGAAATGCCATGTAGCTCTTCATTTTACTTTCAACCTTTTGTTAATCTGATGCTTGGAATTAGCATTCACAGAAAGTTACACAAACATATCATTAACTGAATGGAATCCATACAACATATACTTAAAAAAAAAGAAGGGTATTCTGCTATTTTCTCTATATTAACTAATCATGTGAGGAGTTTTTGTTTTCTTAGCAAGATTATTAACTTTTTGAAAAGCTTCAATTTTTATTTATTGAAGAAAACATTGTTGGATGTCTTTGATCAAAATGTTTTCATTCGCCCTGGCTGGCGTAGCTCAGTGGATTGAGCGTGGGCTGTGAACCAAAGCATCGCAGGTTCGATTCCCAGTCAGGGCACATGCCTGGGTTGCAGGCCACAGCCCCCAGCAACCGCATATTGATGTTTCTCTCTCTCTCTCTCTCTTTCTCCCTCCCTTCCCTCTCTAAAATAAATAAATAAAATCTTTTAAAATGTTTTCATTCTTTCTAAGTAGATAAATGGGCAAGATCTCAAGAGTAGATGTGACAAGGAGAAGCACAGTGTCCAATGAATGTATGATACTATTCAATGTCAGAGATATTCAAGTTTAAATCAGGGTCTTTGTCAGCTATAAAATTAACAAAGATTTTAAAATATGGTAATTACAGAAAACCACTCTAAAATTGATACTTTTATATACTTTTGGTAGGAAGAACAAAATTTGGTACCAACTTTCAGGTACTTAAAATGTTTATAATATTTAACCTAGTGCTTCCCCATCTTAGAAACTGAAGTTAAGAAAATAATCAGAAGTTAAGATCATAATTTCTTTCTCATAATATTCATTGTAGTGTTATAAGTAATAGAAAAATCCTAAATGATATGCATAAAGAAAAAAGTTTAAAGTTTGGCACATATATACCATGGGGTATGATATTGTTAAGATATTAAAATGATGTTTATAAATAGTTTTTAATGAATTATTAAACTGTATGGGTGTCATTTAAGTAAAAATAAAATCTAGAAATGATATATATATATATATATTAAGAGCTCAGCCATTCAAAAAAGGAAAAAAAAGTTAGAAGGAACTATACTAGAAGTTTAAATGTGGTTGCCTCTTGTTGGTTGAATTATGAGATTTTTTCTTTTTCTGCTTATTATTATTGTTTTATTTCCCAGGGTTTTGTAGTGAATATACTTGATTGGAAGGGGAAAAACACTAAGTTATGTGCTTCTGAAAGTAAACCTTTTAAAAGTGTCACCAAATAACCCATATGACTTCTTTCCCCTGAACTTTTTACCTTTTCTATCACAGAATCAAGAGTGCACTGTAAAAATTGGTGTATGAATTGTTTTCCATTATTGAAAGTATCTCTCAGATACATCTGGAAAAGCTCACTGCTGTATTATGTGCGATTTGCTGCTTTTTGCTCTATCTTTCTCTCTGCATCGCACGCCTGATTCCAAAACTTGATTTGTGTCAACATTAGCTAAATATTCGGATTCTCTAGAAAGGGGTCACTGCAGTTGCATCTGTGACTGTGAATGGAATTAGAGACATAGTGATAAACAGTGGACTGGAGTCAAAGTTTTGGTTTTAGTCCTGGCTGGTTACTTGGTAAAGGTCTTAGTTTTCTCTTGTCAAAAATGAGGTCATTGAACTGGATGATCTCTAAGGTCTTTCTAGGTCTTTTGCTCTGACCGTGCAAATATCTTACCCTGACAAAGACCAGGTGAAACTTTGATACAGAAATGACTCACTGAGAAGCATGTGCTCTCAGTAGTATGTCTTTTGCAATTTCTGTGCCTTGAAAGGAGAACACTGGCTTTGTGAAGTAATAAGTTTGCATACCTGTCTATTTGGAAGATGAGAAAACAGAGGCACTGACAAACCCAGTGTAGAAAGCACAGTTCCTGAGGTTTCTAGCTGTATTTTTTTTTATCTGAAAGGCACAGTATGCAGAGTTTGCTCTCAGATGCATGGTATGGACTGAGTTTTTTGACCCACAGAACATAAAGGTATGTGGACAAATGATTCATTGGGGTGTGTTTGTTTCTCTTCCTCGTTAACATGTGCCAGTTCATGGAATGCTGTGTGAAAACCACATCATTTCAGGACAGGTGCTGGTGCTCTGTGTGGTGAAAGCCTCAAGGGCCCTGGTGGGCCTCTGCTCTTTTTGTGTTGCTGCTCTTCCTCCTGTCTTTCCTACTTTAAAAAATACCCAAAATAGAAAGTGCTCTTTTTTCAAATTATAAAAGCAATACCTGTCTATTTAATAAATTAAAATTCAAAATCCAACACCATAGAAAGAGTACTTTTAAACAGTAAATATCACTTATCCTACCACAGAGCAATTTTCTCCCAGACTTTGTTCTGCGCACGCATGCACACCAACACTGTGTGCACGTGCACACGTGCACACGCACGCCACCTAAATCTGTACATCCCTAATACTGTTTTGTTAATTTACTTTGCAACTCACCATTTACTTTGCAACTAGGGTTGCACATCATCATCTATAATTCTAGCATAGTGTTACTCCGTATGGGTGAAATATAGTTTACTTAGACCATCCATTTTGATGAACTTTTAGTTTGCTTCCAACTTTGGCTCTTAGAAGCAATGCTTCAATAAAGAACCTTGTATGTATATCTTTGCATACTTATCCTATTAAAGATAGGATTTTATTAAAATGGAATTTCAGTGTTAAAGTATATTATAGTTGTGTGGAGTTGTGCATAGGTGTGCATGATAAACACACATGTGCATATATAGTGCTAAATAGTCGTTCTGAAAAGTTGGCCAGTTTATACCTCTACCACCATTGACACAGCTTTATTCCTCCACACTCCCCCTGTTCACTTCTGTATTTGTTTGTTCCGCTTTAGGCTCCCACCCTTTCCTGATCACTGCACCCCACTACCCTCAGCCTTTCGACCTGGTACATTAGACCAGGGTGATAAAATACCACGCACAATTGTTCTTAAGCCTAGAAAATTGATTTTCCTGAGTATTAAGCTGGCATCATGAGTTGTTAACCTTATTAGAAAAATAGAAGTTCAATTTATGATTCCTTTAAACAGGTAATTGGGCTCTCATTTAAAATTCTGGGACAATTGATTTATACTATATTGCATTATAACATAACAAAAGTGCAATGAGTCCAGGTGATGTATGAATTTGAAACTCCAATTATGCAATAAATTATTTTTAGTTCTTTAACAAATGATGCCTAGATTGACATCAACCTGTTGTGGTTCCCCCTGCCCCACCCTGTTCTGCAACTCTCTGTCCTCTTTCTTCTCTCGTTTTTTTTATGTTTTCATTCCTAGCCTTTCAAGACTTAGGACCGACTAGTTGCAGAAAACTAAACCCTGCATATTACACATGATAAAGGAAATTTCATGTCTCATTCCTTCCCACAAACTCTTGTGGACATTTCATTCCAACTCAAAGCATATTTCTGATGGGTTGCTATTATTGCATTGGTTATGGTATCTGCTGTTAAGCCACCAGTTATATAAATTGCTTTCTTGGTGTATGGCAGTTTCTGTAGGAGATTCATTTTGGAGTATTGATACTTCGTTGCCCTTTCCATGAGATTCTACTGTGGGTACTTTTAATTAGGCTAGAGTTTCCTCTTTTTCTCCTGCCTTTGCAATGACTTCCCCATTGTATTTATTTTTAGCTGGTTGTACTTTATGTATTTCTTCAAAACATATCAAATTATTTTTAGAACAAGGGTTGGATTTAAATAAATAACACATAATTGCTAGAATCATTTTCTGGAAACTTGAGTTACCCAGCAATCAAAGGCAGTTAATTAGAATCTATATCTCAAACTTTTCCTTCCTTTAGCAAGTCCTTGTTATTTTGAGTAAGTAATTTTCCTAAGTGAGGCTTTGAGCATTTGTCAGGGAGGTTAAGGGACAGAAAGAGAGGGAAGAGGAAAATGTAGGTGTGGGGAATAGCTCTGGAGTGAGGAGCTAGAGAACCAGAGGCTAGTTTCATTTTTTCTAGACCTTGGAAGGATAACTTCATATCTCCGAATCTCACTTTCTTCATTGGCAACATGTTTTCCTCATTGCTGAGGCTCTTCTGCATGAGTTTATATCTAAAGGCTCTAAGCTTGCACATAATTCTAGCCTCTGAGCCACTCTTACACTTTGTTAGCGCTGCTTTTAACTCTCATCCTTCCTGAAAACATTATCTGCTACAGAATATTAAAAGCATTCAGGTATTGGATGACTATCCTAAAAGAAATATATCTGCCTCATTCTGCAGAAAGTGAAAATAGTGGACTCTTCTGCTTGCTTTTCAACAGGATTAGTTTTCCTGGGTGTTCATTGCTGAAGAGACATTTTTATGGGGGACCATGTCGAGTTATCAAATAAACATATGAGGTGGCAGAGTGAAGCTGTTGGGGAAAATCAGTATTGGGAGAGCTCTTGCAGCCTCTAGGGCCACTTCGTGAGCATGTGCAATTCTGGGCTATTTTAAAAATAAACTGGAGCATCATAATCGGTGGATGATAACATTGCAGTTTTTGTTATATGTGCTGCAGGTTACTTAAAGAATATACATTTTTCTCTTCTTTTACCTTTCTGGTAAATTGTTTGGACTAATACAGTGGAAAAGAGTTTTGATTTGAATTCAGGCCAAGTGAACAGAGTGAAGTTACTGGTTATTTTATATATTTTCCCTGCGTTTACCCTTACAGCTTTAATTACTCTGAGTAATTAAGTAATTTCATACCCCTCCCCCACACTCACACACCTTCTAAAATCATTGGTGAGGTTCTTTTTATTTTAGAGAACTGAATATTTTTCCTGATTTTATTTTTTCAACTCCCTCTGGGTCAAAGAAAAATTCCCCCAAAGTTAGTCTTATTTTTATAAAGTTCTGTTATAGAATCTTTAAAATGTACTTTTTGGTTGACTAATCTAGTCATTGTAGATCCTTTAGCACAATAGGTGAAAAATTCTTATATAGAATTGAACCTGAAAGTGTCATATATTTCATTATGAATAGACCTACACTTTTATTTTTCAACCACCCAGAATAAAAGATGATGATTACACATCTGACATCTGACAGAAGCAGCACAGGGAAGAGCTCTCCTTTCCCTTAATCTCTTCAACCTGGGAGAGTCAGAACACTAGCTAGTGAAGTGAGGGGGACTGGATGGCATCAGCATCTGGAGAAGGAGGTGAAAATCACCAGAGCCATCAGCTTCTGGCCTGAAGCAGAGCCAACCTGTGAAGGTAGAGATTCAACACAAAGGCAAGCACAAAAGATTAATTGGCTGTTATTTAATATGCTTATTTATTCATACTGTTTTCTCCCATTTTAAGGTTTAGAGTAATCGGAAAACAAAAACGTTTGTTGGAGGTGGAGACAGACAACTATGAAGAAAAGAGGGGTGGATGCAAGGGGGTTGCCGGAGAGCAAGCACATTGACCTTCTTGTTCAGTCTTTCCCAGACCTTCTCTACTCCCACACAGCATTTTCTAAAATGTGATCTCTAGGGTTGTAGCAGGAAGTATTTAAATAAAACTGGCTCTTAGTGAAGTATGTTTTGGAAATGCACATCCATTTACCAAACCATATTTGCTCAGGACTTCTCAAATTCTTTAGTGTAAGTGTAAATTTCCACAGTGTGTGTGTAACACGTGGCATTGTCGAGACATGTTTGACCACAAGTCATTGTTTTGATGAGAGCCATGCTTCAGAAACATACTTTTAAGAGCTCTGGTGGACTGTTCTAAATCTGATAGTAACCCTCATAAATACAGAGAGACAAAATATAAATTCTAAATCTTAAGATATCAGCTCATTACAAAGGATTATGTACAGAAGCAAGGAAATATATTCCGGCAGTCTATTTGTTCTTTTCTGGCTTGGGGGATGTATGCAGGTACTGCTACCATTGGTGTATAATGGAATGAAGATGCTAAAAGACTGAGTTGGTCATTGTTGATTTTGTGGCTGAGGGAAATATAGCTATATCTAAAAACTGGCTTCAAGGCTGTATATGCACAGCATATACATACATAGAGGACTGCAAGTAGCTTGCTTCTATTTACATGAAACTTTTTTGCATTTGTGACCCTCAGTCTAGGATTTAGCTTGGTACATTTAGGATGATCTTGCCAAGTGTTTGCCACTTCAGCGTTTATTTAATACATAATTAGTATCTTCTGGTGCATTTTATCTTGGGTAACTTGGAAACACTTACTGTGTTAACTCCAAATCTGTCCTTGCATGAAAATAGTCTAAATACTACTGTTATTTTTGGTGAGTTTTAATATGTTTTAAAAAGTAACTGTTCTGGTAACATCCATCTGTCCATGTCTGTAACAAGTGAACATTGGCATCAAGCTAACCAAGCTTTAAATTACTGCTCTGTCGTTCACTTAGATGACTAACCTTGGTACTGCAGCTCTAGTTTCTTAATTTATAACAGCATTTGTCAAATTTTGCTGCAGAGGTTGCTAGAACTCCTTCAGATGCAACACCAGAACTTGGAGGGGTTGGATGGGATTCCAGGTTCATCACTCCCTATAAACTTCGCTCCTTTTCTTTCTACCCAATATCGGGTTGTATGTAACACTTTGCTTTTAGTAAGTATTTTATGTCTAAAATAAAGTTTTGAATACCCCCCCTGTTCCTGCTGATCCGTGTCATTTAATCCTGATAATCTAAGAAGCAGGAAGATGGTATTGAAGGCTTCTAAACCAATCCCAGCTCTTGCTGCACAGCCTTCAGTAAATTACTTAATCTCTCTGTGTCTGGGCAAAATTTATCTCACCTCATTAGATTATTGAGAGGATCATGAAATCATGTATAGATTGTGTATTAACATAGTACCTGTGACATAAAACTCTTATTAACATTTGTCACTTTTTGTTACTACATACTAAGTGTTCAACAGCTGTCAGCTCCTTTTCTCCTTTTCTGTTTATTCATTCGCCAGACCCTTTCTGATGCCTCCAGGTGCTGTCCACTCTGCCAGACTTTACAGGGATTCAGAGATGAACAGGGACCAGAGAGAATACACATATACATGGCCCCTGGCACATGTGACAAATAGATTTTTAAATGATTTTTATTTTATTTTTTCCATTACCATTTAGCTCCCTTATATCCCCTTCCCCCAGCAATAACCACACTGTTATCATGTCTATTAGTCCTATTTCCTTTTTTGCTCAGTCCCTCCACTTCCTTAGTGGTCATCCTGCTCTCTATCTATGAGTTTATCTCCATTTTCCTGTTAGTTCAATTTGTTCATTTGATTCCACATATGAGTGAAATCATATGGTATTTGTCTTTCTCCGATTGGCTTATTTCACTTAGCATATATTCTCCAGGTCTATCCATACTGTTGCAAAGCAAAAAACTTTCTTCTTTTTTATAGCTGAGTAGTATTCCATTGTGTAGATGTCCCATAGTCGTTTTAGCCACTCATCTACTGATGGACACTTGGGCTCCTTCCATATCTTGCTGATTGTAAATTATGCTACAATGAACATAGAGGTGCTTATGTATTTTTGAACTGGTGTTTGGGTTCCTTAGGATATATTCCCAGAAGTGGGATCACTGGGTCAAGATAGATTTGGAATTGGACATAAAATGAAGTGGAAATTTGACCAATTTTTTTTAGCAACAAATAAGTGTTTAAGCATTAAGGTAAGATTAAGATAATAATAGAAGGAGTTGCTGTTTACCATGTAAATGAAAGATTTTAAAGCCTTTAAAAAATAATTGGGCTTGAGTTCCAATAAAACCTCAGTTAACCAGAAGGTAGCCGCCCATTCATTTTAATTGAAGACCTTGTTGAAAACTATTAGAGACTCATGTAGGTCCTGGCTGGTGTAGCTCAGTGGATTGAGTGTGGGCTGTGAACTGAAGGGTCGCCGGTTCAATTCCCAGTCAGGGCACATGCCTGGGTTGCGAGCCAGGTCCCCAGTGGGGTCCACATGAGAGGCAACCACACATTGATGTTTCTCTCTCTTGTTCTCCCTGCATTCCCCTCTGTCTAAAAATAAATAAATGGAATCTTTTAAAAAAAAAAAGACTCATGTGGTTACCTTCATGCATTAGTAAATGGAACCTAGAATGTTGGTTAATTCTTTCCCTCCTACAGTGCCTATAAGTAATTTCTTAAAGCAGCAGTTATACTAAACATGGAGTATGAGATTAAATTGGATATATATGAGTCTTAAGCATAATTTGCACATTATTTTTTAAAATACTCATTAAATATTTTTTGTAAGCAATATAAGAAAAAAAGGATGAATTTTTAGAGAATTGAGAATTTTGTCATAATTTAATTCTCAGAAAAAAGCTCACAAAATTGTGTATTGTGTGCGTGTGTATGTATATATATATATATATATATATATATATATATATATATATGATCTCAGGCTGTCCCTTGAATGAAAAAAAAATGTTCTTTTGTGAGGAAGACACATTCATTCACCAATAATCAGGTGCTTTCTATGCACAAGATAGTACTTGAGGCCCTGGAATGTGGTGGTTCTTGCCACATGGCGCTGACACTTCAGCCAGCTAGACAGACAGCCACACTTAAATATGGGAAGGTGCTTCCATGAAGGAAAGGCTCCAGGTGCTATGGAAGTGTTCCACAGGGCCTTTGGCCTCATTAGAGAAGCTGGAAAAGCTTCCCCTGGGAAGGGAGAGCTGAGCTGAGATGGGGGAGTAGGAGTTAATCATGAAAGAGAGAAAGGAAAGTATGTTAAAGGCAGAGGAAACAGCAGATGCAAAACCCAAGGTGGGAAGAAACAGAGTTGGCGTCACCAGCTAAGACAGGGCCCCACACCTGTGAAGAGTGAGGGACAAAATGGTGGGAGATGCCCAGGGGAAGGCAGGGGAAGTCCAGTCCAGAAGGATCTAATGGACCAGGGTGAGGGTTACACACTCAGCCACACAAGGTAATGCTCCTCCCCTTCCTTCCTTGGAGCTGGATTTCTACCTTTGGTGCCTTTGCTCTGAATACTCTTTCTCTTTCTGTGGGCTAAAAGCCATGAAAAACAGAATCTACTTTCTCTACTTTTCTGTCCATTTCAGTTTAGAAATGTTTAATATGAAAGAAAAGGTTTTTTGTTTTTTTTTGTGTGTGGGTTGTTGTTTTGTTTTTAATTCTAAAAGTTCAAGTCTGAGCAGGAATAGCACTTAATCTAGTGCTCTGTGTATGTATTGTGGAACAGTACTTGGTCACTCATTCTCAGGCCTCCTGTGAAACGCTTAGAAATATTCAGTCCCATTTTAACTAAGGATCTGAAACTATAGGTCCAGCTAAATTAAATACTTTTATCAAATGGCCATCCATTCTCTTTGCAGGTTTGAAGACCCTGTGTATCCCTATGGGGTATGAATTCTCCCTTGGGGGGGGGGTGTGCTAGCTATTTTTTATCCCCTCCCCCTCTAATCTATTAGGCAACTTTCTCTGCTTGGTGACTCAGGAGACTAACCTCTATGTACTACATCACCTGGGCTCCCATGACTGTGGCTTCCAGTTTGATATGGTCAAAGGACATCCTGGAGAGAGATCAAGTGATAGGAGGAGAGAAAGGCAATTCTATCGGCAGCTGGACTTCATCATCCTATTTCTTAAAAGATCTATTTCACTCCATGGTTCCAGCTTATAATAGATATCCTTTCTCTCCCTGCTTATCTCACCAGGCTCTGGTAACACATTCCCAGCCTTTGCTCTTTTAGGCCCAGGGTAGTCAAAGAATGCTGCTACAGGTAGTCCCAAGTATAAGGTTATAGCATCCTTAACTTGTAACCCTACCTGTTCCTCTGAAGCTAGTTCCTTTATTTAATTCTCTTCAAAGCTGCAGACAAATGTGACTTCTTCCTGTTAAGATTCCAACTGATAACCTCAGAATCTGTTCTCTCCTTCCTATTTTATTCTTCTTCTTCCAATAAGTGGGTATACTTTGGATGGAGATAACTGGGGACCAGTAGAATGATGGTGAAATCCCTTGGACAATACAAGCTCACTTTACTCACTTTGGACTCAAAATGGATTAGTCTCTGGAGGAAGGAAGGGCACTCTTTGTCATCACATATCTGCTTGGCTGTCATTCAGCACCTAATTAGACTCTTAAATTTCATTCTATTCTTGCTTGTCATGTTTCTGGGCCCCTGAGAAATTTCTTTCCACATGTGTTCTGAAGCAGGACATTTTGATGCTGTGAATATTTTGATCTTCAGAGTGCAAAGAATAGGAATTTGGTCATAGGCACTATTAACCTCCTCACACCCGCTCTGAACCTCACCCTCAAATTTAATATTTGTTTTACTCTTTTAAAAATTAAAATATTCTTACATTAAAAAGTTAAAGGAATAGTATAATGGACTTCCATAAGCCTGTCATCCAACTTTCAGAATGATCAACATCCTATCCTCTTACACACATGCATTTTTTTCTGTGATATTTTGAAATAAATCCTATTCATCATATTATTTTACTTATTAATACTTTGTATGTTTCTTTAACAGACAGGACTTTAACAGAAACTGAAGTACACAGGCAATAAATGATCAATGATTCTTTAATATCTAATAAATAGTCCATGTTCAACTTTCCTCCGTTCCCTCAAAAATTCTTTCCAGTTGCATTTTTCAGTCACAGCCACATAATGTCCACACACTGCATTTGTGGTTGCTATGTCTCTGATATTTCTTTTCTCTTCTAACAGTTCTCTACTTTTGATTTTTTAATTGAAATATAACAAAATACAGCAAAAGCTCACCAATTTTAAGTGATCAGTGAATGCTTACAAAATGAACAGCCCATGGAACTACTCAGATAAAATACAGAACATCTTTACACGTACACCTGCCCACCAAGATAGCTACTGCTGTAGTATCACAGACTGGTTTAGCCCACTTGTTCACTTTACAAAATGGAGCCATATGTCATGCCACTTTTTAGTCTTGTTTCTGGGGAAATCCAGTTGTACTTTTTACAAATCAACTTATTTGTATGTAATATACTGTGCCCATTTAAAGTGTATATAGTTCAGTGAGATTTGAAAGATGCATGCACCCATGTAACCACCACCACAATCAATATGCAAAATATAGATGGCAGTGTAGGCAGACGTGGCTCACCTCTTCGCACAACCACATCAAAATTATAACTAAAATATAGAACAACCATCACTCAGAACCATCAGAAATTGAGTTGAATGAAAGTCTGACAACTATGGAATTAATGAAACCGCATCCATTGAGACTGGTAGAAGAGGTGCAGATGCGGAACAGTCTGGTCTCTCACCCACATGTGGTACATAAAAATTCAGGGAGATCTCTCAGGAGCAAATAGACCCAGCCCCACAACAGGCCCCCAGCTGAGGGTTCCAATGCCAGGTAGGTAAGTCCTCACAACGTCTGGCTACAAAAATCAGTGGGGATTGAGTTGGTGGAAGAAACTCCTGGAGCCCCAAGCAGTTCCTCTTAAAGAACCCACATATAGACTCACCTACTCAGACTCACTCCTTCTGAGCTCCAGCGCCAGGGTGGCAGCTTGAAGGGCACCAGTGGTATACTGAGAGAGGCTGAAGTGTCTGGCATTGGGGTGAGCAGAGGTCTGAGCTGTCCCCCTGCAGAACCACTGAGCCAGCAGGCTAATGCCTTATTTGAGACTCCATCAACCACACTAATACTGTTTGACCCATCTTGGAGATCCCTGGAGACTCTGCCCCACCCAATGTCTGGGCCCACCCAAGCTCATGCCTCACAAATTCCTAAATCCCATCAAACAAGCATTAGCTGGCCTCAGTGAGCTCCAGGCCAGGGACTAACAGTAGCCAGATTAGTTTCACAGTTTGGCTTCATCTGGGAATCTCCAAGTCCAGCACAAGTAGCAGCCTTCTCACATTGCTTTATAGCTCAGGCAGGGTGGTTTTGGGCAAAACTCAGGTAAGGGCTGACCTTGGCCTGCATCATCAGGAAAACCTCCTCAGAGCACCCAGTCTCTGCACTGCTGTTCATCCACAG
Source organism: Tonatia bakeri (assembly GCA_004024845.1). Classification (NCBI taxonomy): domain Eukaryota; kingdom Metazoa; phylum Chordata; class Mammalia; order Chiroptera; family Phyllostomidae; genus Tonatia; species Tonatia bakeri. The sequence goes on along the minus strand of PVIA01001302.1, from coordinate 176,544 downwards.
AGTGTGGAGGTTGGTGGTAAGAGATCACAGCAAATACTTGCAGCTGACTGGCCTGAGTAAATCCCTCCCATTGATCTGCCAACAGCAACCAAGGCCCAACTGTAAGAGGTACTTGGCCCACATGAAGGGTGCAACTTGAGTACCTAGCTTGAGTGATAGGGGTAGCTGTGCCACTGGACCCTATAGGGCACCTGCTACATTAAGGCACACTAGCAAGACACAGAGTCAAAGAAGCTCTACCTAATACATAGAAACAAAATCAGGGAGGCTATCAAAACGAGGAGACAAAGAAACATGGCCCAAATGAAAGAACAGATCAAAACTCCAGAAAAAAGCTAAATGAAATGGAGATAAACAATCTATCAGATGCAGGGTTCAAAACACTGGTTATAAGGATGCTCAAGGAACTTTGTGAGGACCTGAGCAACATAAAAAAGATCCATTCAGAAATGAAAGATTCACTATTTGAAATAAAGAACAATTTACAGGGAAATGACGGTATAGTGGATGATGCCAATAGTTAAATAAATGATTTGGAATATAAGGAAACAAACAAACAAACAAAACAACAACAACCATTCAGGACAACAAGAAGAAAATAGAATCCAAACAAATGAGGATAGTATAAGCAGCCTCTGTGACAACTTCAAGATGTCCAACATTCAACATTAACATCATAGGAGTGCCAGAAGGAGGAGAGAAAGAGCAAGAAGTTGAAAATCTATTTGAAAAATAATGACAGTTTCCCTAACTTGGTGAAGGAAATAAACATACAAGTACAGGAAGCACAGAGTCCCAGTCAAGTTGGACACAAAGAAGACCACACCAAGACACATCATAATTAAAATGCCAAAGGTTAAAAATAGAGCATTTTAAAAGCAGCAAGAGAAAAATCAGAGTTACGTACAGAGGAGTTACCATAAGATTGTTAGCTGATTTCTCAAAACAAACTTTGCAGGCAGTAAAGGGCTGGTGAGAAGTATTAAAAGTGATGAAAAGTGAAGACCTACAACAAGATTACTCTACCAAGCAAAGCTATCATTTAGATGGAAGGGCAGATAAAGTGTTTCCCAGACCAGATACAGCTAAAGGAAGTCATCATCACCAAGCCATTATTACATGAAATAGTAAAGGGACTTATTTAAGAAAAAGAAAATCAAAACTATGAACATTATAATTACAACAAACTCACAACTATCAACTTAATCTAAAAACAAAAACAAAGCAAACAACCAGAACAGGAACAGAATCACTGGTATGGGGACCATTTGGAGGGTTATCAGCCGGGAGGGGGGAGGGGGGAAAAGGGGAAATGGTGCATGGATCAAGAAGCATAATTGGTAGGAAGAAAATAGACAAGGGCATGTTAAGAATAGTGTAGGAAAGGGAGAAGCCAAAGAACTCACACACATGACCAATGGACATGAACTAAGGGGGAGGGAGTTTGCTGGAGGGAAGTTAGGTGTCAGGCCAAAGCGGGCAAAGGGAAAAAGTGGGACAACTGTAATAGTATAATCAATAAATTATACTTTAAAAAAGATACAGAATGTTTCTGTCATCCTGAAAGTTTCCTTTATAGTTATTGTAGTCATTCCCTCCCACCAGTCCCAGCTGTCAGACAACTGTTGATGTTTCCTGTCACTAGAGATTGTTTAGCATTTTCTAGAATTTTTAATGAATTGAATCATTCACTCTTTTGTGTCTGGCTTCCTTCAGTGGACATAAAGATTTGGGAATTCATCTATGTGGTTGCATGTATTAGTAGTTTTTTTTTCTTTTACTGCTGAGTAGAATTCTATTATTATATGGGCATTTTACATTTTGTACATTCATTGTTGGTTTACAGTTGGGTTGTTTATAGGTTTAGACTATAATGAACAAAGTGCTGTTTACAGATTTTCACGTGGACATGTTTTCATTTCTCTTAGATAAATAAATACCTTAGAGTGATGTGTCTGACTTGTTTGTCATACGAAGTCTGTCTGAAAAAAATCCAGCCGTTGTTAATATAATGAGAATCATTTGTGCAACATCGATGTAACCTGGCAGCCAAGGAGAGTGGACTGGAATGCGCATGTGTGAACAATGATGACTTCACTTACTTGTCAGAGGGGTGGTAGGCACTGTTGACTAAGCATGTGTACTGTGTTGTTGTCTCATTCAAAATGGCTGAGCAGGAAGAGCAGCAAAACTGCATTAGATTTTGCATTAAGCTTGAACATCCCTCTACAAGAACTATTTGGATGATTCAGAAGGCTGAAGCTCTGCGCAAGTGTTGATTGGCAGCTTCATCATGACAACATGCCCGTTTATGCACCAGGTCTCATACAGAGATTTTGGTGAGATGTCAAATTACCCAGGTGACTCAGCCCAACTACAGCCCAGATTTGGCACCCTGTGACTTCTGGCTTTTTCCAAGACTAAAATCAACTTTGAAAGGGAGGAAATCTCAGACCATCAGTGAGATTCAGGAAAATATAAGGGGGCAGTGGATGGCAATTAGGAGAACTGTGTGAAGTCCCAATGTGCTCACTTTGAAGGAGACTGAGGCATCATTGTCCTATGTACAATATTTTTTGTATCTTGTATCTTCTTCAATAAATGGCTCTATTTTTCATATTACATGGTTGGATACTTTCTGGACAGACCTCAGTGTGTATACATAAAATGTTAAAGAAACTGTCTAAGAAGTAGTGATGCCATTTTTGTACTCACACAATGTATGAGAATATCAGTTGCTCTATGTCCTTGTCTACCCTTGAAAAATTCACTTTTAAACATTTTAATTGTTCTAATGGGTATGCACTAGTGTCTCATTGAAGTTTTAATTTGTATTTCCTTCTGACTAATGATGTTGAACACCTTTCCACATACTCATTTTCCATCTTCATAATTTCTTTAGTGAAGTATTTTTAGATGTTTGGCTTCTTCCTTTCCTACTGAGTTGCAGAAATTCTTTAAGTCCTCCAAATACAAGTCCTTTGTTAGATATGTATGTTGCAGATAGACAATGGCTTTTTAAAAGCAGTTTTAAATTTTGATTTATTATGATTTTGTTCCTTTCTAAGAAATCTTGGTTTACTCCAAGGTAGTAAAGTTTTTTTCTTGTGGCATTTTTTTTTCCCTAGAAGTTTGCTCTATGATATATTTTGAGGTCCTACTTGTATATGGTATAAAGTAAGGGTTAGTGTTCTTCTCCACTCCCCAAATGGGATGTCTAGTTGTTCTAACATTATTTATCAAAAAAATTCAATTCCCTCCTTGAATTTTTGGCATTTTTGTTAAAAACCTATTGGCCATTTATGTGTGTCTGTTTCTACACTCCCCATCTTTTCCGTTGATTCTTTTATCTATCCTTCCACTAATAACACATTGCGGTGATTAGCATGGCTTTACAGTCAGTCTTAAAATCAAGCAGTGTGAGTTCTCCAGCTCCACGTATTTATTAGAATTGCCTTGGATATTTTAGTTCATTTGTATTTTATATATATTTTAGAACCAGTTTATCAATTTCTACATAAATCCTGCTGGGATTTTGATTGGGATTGCATTAAATCTTTAAATTCATTTTTTGAGAGAAATGCCATTTTAACAATATTGAATCTTCCAATGAATGAATATGCTGTATTTTTCCATTAGTTCTCCTTTAATATTTTTTTACAATATTATGTAGCTATCAGTAGAAAGGTCTTGCATGTATTTTGTTTTGGGAGATGGCTTAGTAAATAGAATTGTACTTTTAGTTTATTTTCCAATTGTTTATTGCTGCTTTTGAAATAGTATTGAATTTTGTATATTGTCTTTGTATCCTTTGACTTGCTAAATTCATTTATTAGTACTGGTAGCCACTTTGTAGATTTTTAAGCATTTCTACACACATGGTAGATCATCTGTAAAAAAGACAGTTTTACTTCTCTCATTCTTATCTTTATTTAAGACTTATCTCATATTTTGTTTTGGTAACCCAATGTGACAGCCTGTCTTATATGTATTTATTTTGGATGCAGGAAACATATAACACATTCATTTGCCACCACCACTATCCCCTTTTCTGTGTTACTGTTGCCATGTAATTCGGCCTTATGCCAAGACATTTTTGTTACTTTAAACAATCAATGTTCATTTAGATTCTACTCACGTATTTATCCCCAATCTGGTGCTCTTTTAAAATTTTTTTTCTATTGTGCTAAAGTACACATAACTTAAATTAGACATCTTTGCTATTCTTTTTAATAATTTTTAAATTTTAATATTGCAATTTGCATATAATATTATAGTTTTGGGTGTGCAACATAGTGAGTAAACATTTATATGACTTATGAAGTGATTGCCTCGATAAGTCTATCTCCCATCTGATACCATACATAGTTATTACCTGATTATTGATTAAACTTCCTAAGCTGCACTTCACATGACTGCTTTTATAACTAGCAATTTGTACATCTTAATCCCTTCCCCCTTTTAGCCCATCTGCCCAAGTCCCTCCCATTGGGCAACCATAAAAATATTCTCTGTATTTATGAGTTTGTTTGTTTTGTTTGTTCATTTATTTTGCGTTTTTGATTCCACATGTAAGTGAAATCATATGGTACTTTTCTTTCTCTGTTTGACTTATTTCACTCAGCATAATACCCTCCAGATCCATCTACATTGTCAGAAATGTCAAGATTTCATTTCTTTATGGCTGAGTCATATTCCATTGTTTATATGCACCACTTGTTTATCCATTTGTCATCAATGGACACGTAGGTTGCTTCCATATCTTGACTTTTGTAAATAATGCTGCAATGAATATTGGGATCCATGTGTCTTTTCAAATTCGTGTTTTGGATTTCTTCAGATGCATACCCAGAAGTGGAATTGATGGGTCCTTTGTCTTTTGTTACTCGATAGCTTTTGTTTTAAAGTCTATTCTGTCTGATATAACTATAGCTACTCCAGCTTTTTTTTGTTTACATTTACATGAAATAACTTTTTCCATCCTTTTATTTTCAGCCTGTGTGTATCTTTCAGTCTGAAGGGAGTCTCCTGTAGGCAGCATATATGAGGGTTTGGGTTTGTTGGGGTTTTTTTTTCTCCCATTCAGCCACCTTATATTTTTGGGTTGGGGCATTTAATCTATTTACATTTGAAGTAATTATTGATAAGTATGTAGTTGTTACCATTTAACTACTCATATTTTTTATTTTTTTGTTGTTGTTGCTCTTAAAGAAGTCACTATAACATTGCTTTTAATAATGGGTTGGTGGTGAATGAATTCCTTTAGCTTCTCATGTCTTCTGCAAATAATGACAGTTTTACTTCTTCCTTTCCAGTCTGGATGCATTTCATTTCTTTTTCTTCTCTGATTGCTTTATCTTGAACTATGTTATTCTTTATTGCATCCTGCATTTTGTACTTTCATTCGGGAATATTTTCTTCTGCCCCAGTAACTCCATCTAGATCCTTTTGGTATTTCCTTTCATGTGGATTTTGTTATCTTCTTTCAAAGAGATGTTACTGTTCTGACAAGTAGATAGAATATAAGCTGGTCATGCTGATCTCATCAAGAAATGTACCTTTTCAATGTTGTGTCTTGGTCTCTTTCTCATCTGACCTAACTCAAGCCTTTAGGATAACCATGGCCCTTTATCTTAGCAGGTCCCAAATTCCAATTTTTGTCTCTCAATCCTCTTAGACTGACAAAATTGCTCCTTGGTTTTTTAAGCTCTTGCAACTAATTTTTTTCTTAGTTTCTTGACCTTTTAGTCCACGTTTGTAGCTTAGAAATTTGCAAATGCCTTGAGGAGAAATTGCATTGGGAATGTTGGGCTCATTTCTCAGTGGTTCCTCTTTCTCAGAAATCTCAGCCTATCAAGTCCTCGCTCCTGCTTCTGTAGCCCTTCAAATGAGAGAAATTGCTGCAAGCCTTGGGTTGCTCCTTTCCACTTGGTGTACATCCCTGTGATGCATATTAACAGATGCCTTTAGGACACAAAGTTGGCTATGAATATAGGGTTCACTGCAATGAACTTGCTTTTTCTGTACAATCTAGATTGCTTGCTTGAGTCCTGGCTGCTTTGGTGGTTTTGCAATGCTTTCAAACAGCCAGACTTATTTTTTATGTTATGAAGCATTGTAATTGTTTTCAGTGGGAGGATTAGTGTGATACAAGTCACTTCTTCATAGCCAGAAACATAACTCTTCTGCCTATATTTCAAGAAAAGCCCTGTCTTCCCTACCACCATTTTAATTGAATTTATTTGGGTGACATTGATGAATAAAATTATATAGGTTTCAGGCATACAATTCTATAATACATTATCTGTATATCATATTATGTGTTCATGCCCCCAAACCTACCACAATTTTTAAAGATGCCATGTGTTCATTGAAAAAATGGGCCATTTTTTCACCAGTTGAATACCTTACACTTTGGATTTCTCATGTTTCCTTGCAGTATGTTTGTTTCACACATTTCTCTGTTTCCCATATTTTCAGTTGATATTTAGTTAGATTTACAGGTTACTATGTAATGACACATCTCTAGTGAGCATCGTATGTGTCCGACTGCATCACATCATGAGCTGCAAATGCAATGTTTCCCAAGCTGTGCTTCACCCTGGAGTCACCTGGGGAATCTCTTAGAAAACAAAAAGCAAAATTAGTGATGCCTGCTTCCTACCTCAGACACTGTAATTTTTAAAAATTTTATCTTTCAATTACATTGTGTGTTCAATATCATTTTGTACTGGTTTCAGGCATAGTGGTTAAACAATCATATACTTTACAAACTGTTTGCCCCAATAGTTCAAGTATCCACCTGATATTATATATAGTTATTACATATTATTGACTATATTCCCTGTGCTGTATGTTACCAGACATTGTGATTTAATTGATAGGGGATGTGACCTGAACCTTGGGATTTTTAAAAGCCTCCCTCCATCCCTTAGGATTTCTAATGTGCAGTAAAGTTTGGGAACTACTGATGTAATGTCTGGTCATCCCACTGTTTGTTAGGTTAGGATTGATTTATGGATTCATGTGTTGTCATTCTGATCCCTTCAATATCAAGTTCCCCATCAGGCATTAAGCCAGTGTTTAGCAGCAATTGATAGTTGCATAGACCCATTATTTTATTAAGAGTTGCAAAATGGTGATTTTTCTAATTTTGTCATTTCTCCTGCTCTTATTATCTGTGATTCCTCTGTTAAAATCGTTGGATTCCTGTTTGGTTACCTTGAAATGCAGTCCATACAGGAAAGATAGGATAAACAGTTCCCTTTACTTACATATTTCCTGAATTATGAGTTGGTGTTCTAACAACTTTTAAAGGTGAACAATGATACTTTTAAATACCATTATGGAGCTCATGAATTTTTATGCATTAGATCTGTTTCATTCCATCACATTCATTGTCCTTTTGGATATTGAAATTGATTCATCTTTGGCTAGTGGGAGCCCATTCAAGTTGGCTCCAAGTCTTTTTTACGTGACTCTAGTTGGCTTTTGATAGCTTCCTGTGACAAACTCTCCTACTTTATTGTGTTTATTTTCTGCTCCAGATCTGAAATCACCACTTCTTCAAGGATCTCTGAAATAAATCTTCAAGGATTTCTTTCAGTGTAAAGAAGTGCTTGAGATATCAAAATAGAGGCATTAAGTACAACATTATTCTTAATCCTCAGCCTCTTCCTCATCTCCCCCAGTTTACCAAGAGTACTAACAACACTATTATTCCACTTCCACCACATGTCGTATGTTTGACAACTCTTCTGTGCCTGTGTTCCCATCTATAAAATGGGGATGATGATTGAAATAATCCAAGCATAATGCTTGTCCCACTGGCTTTTCAACAGGAGTAGTGCTGGTAATGGTGGCACTAGTAGTAGTTATATAGCAATGAAGGTGGTAGTGACAGTAACAGTTCATTTTTCAAAAAATTATTATGTGCGTACTGTGTAAGCATTGCTGTGTAAGCATTACTATTACTAGTACTATTACTACTGTGTGTGTAAGCATTGGGCATACACAGTAGTAGTAACAGTACTAGCAGAACTCATCACAGCAGCAGTAGTAATTTATTTTTTCAACAAATAATTACAATGTGGTAGTGCTGGGGGGCATTAGAAATGCAGTGGTAATCAAGACAGGTGTGGTAATTATCTTCAAGGAGAAAGGGAAAAAGCAAGCACAATGGCCAATATAAATAATCATCAATCCAACATTTTTAACTTAGGGATTTCTCTAGGTTAAGGACTGAAATTCCAAGTAATTTTATAGTGCAATAAGAATGATTGCTTCACAATGGTGCTGTTAGAATGGTGCAGAAATATTTTCTATCCAAGTATCCATCTCATATTGTTGAGTCACTACATTTTTGTCATAAGCAGCTTTCCCTTGAAGAGAATTACTTTTAATAAATGGTTGGGCTGTCCTTTGCAGTGGCTCAGAGGATTGAAACTGGGGCTTCTGGTCTTTCTGCTCTCCAGGGCTCTCTGATTCCCAGGGAGTAGCTGGACCCCAGGGAAATGCACCTCCCCCAGGAATGGAAAAGTGCCAGTCCCCATGATGTGCCATCATAGGAGGAGAAAGGTCCCTTTAAAGGGGGTTTTCTATAGAATGAACCTGGAGGCAGGAAGCCTCTTGTCTCTCTCTCTCTCTCTCTCTCTCTCTCTCTCTCTCTTATTTTAGAGTGAAATGAGGTCACAGGATGTCCCTTTCTGAATGACTAAATAAAAGACCAAGAGAAAACCTCTTCCTGTCCTGCAGCTGAAGGTACCCTCATGCTGTGAAGGAGTCACTCTTTTGGCTCTTTGTGCAGCAGCCAAAGACAGTCTCAGCAGGCAGGAGTGGAGGGAGCTGGCAAAGAGAGCAGTTATTTTCCTCTCCAGCTTCGGGTGATGCTTACTTTCTCATATGGAGAAAGCCTCTTAATTGGATAGAGGATAACACAATTTTTCAACTCCTGCATCTCCTGGTCTTTCTTTACTTTTTTTCTGACTGATTTGGAATTGCCCAGGCTTCAGCCTCCTCTTGGCAAATGTACCAATCCACAAAAATTAATCCACCCCCCTATTGTGAGAAGTAGACTGTTTAGCTGCAGGAGGTGCCTATATCTGTTTTTACCCTCAAGGATCTTGCTGTCTAGAGGAGGGAGGTACAATTCATTCATTAAATAAATCTTAAGTGAGTCTACACAGAGTTCTGGGACCGAAACACCTGGAAAATCTTTGCTATCTGCCCCTTTACAGTAAAGTTTACCAACCTTGCTTGGGGTCATTTACCCTGAGGCTTTGTCCTCTGCTATAATGGTCATGAATATGGGCTCAGCACCGGGAGCCCTGGGCTCAGATCCTGCCTGTCTCAGATACTTACTATGCTCTGAGCTCTAGTTTCTCTGTCACAAGGAAATACTAAGAGTCAGACACAATGTCTGTGAAGTGTCTGTGATGCACCAGGAACTTCCTTCTTAGGCACAAGAGATGAAGTCAGATAACATACACAAAAGTAAATGAGATGGGTTTAATTGTGATAAAACCACAAAGGAACTTAACAAAGCAGAGTAGTAGTGGAGTAACAGTTAGCAGTGGAGGGAGGGAGTAGTGTGTTTAATGGGGGTACTTATTTAAGAAAAGGGTTAAAGAAGGAGGAGATGTCTGGCTGTCAAATACTGCTAAATGGTTGGGAAAGAGAGGCTGGACATTGGCCCCCTGGCTTCGGCAAGACGTGATTTATTAATGACTTTACTGGGGACGGGCTCTGCATAGTCTTTGACCTTTAAATGTTCACAGTAAAGGGAAAATATGTGGTGCCTCTGGCTGTTTAAAGAATCGAGAATGATCCTGTGAAAGGAAACAAATTCTATAATTCAGCTGAATTAAAAAAAATCTGTAATGAATTTTTATTTTTGACTCCAATGATTACATTATAGATAACAGAAAAATAAAAGCAATGAATGGCTGCCTAATACTATTTTAGTTTGTATTAATAAGGTCTGCTGCAGTACCCCCAAATTATCCTGCTCATTAAAAACATTTTTAAAATAAAAATATTTTACCTGTAGGTGTGCAAAAGCGACCAAATCAAAACAAATCCTAATGGCACTCCAGCACAGTCAAAGCCGAAGTTTATGAGCAGCATTCAGGGCTAATGAGAATGGAATGCTTTCGGGGTTTCTGAGGTCCTTTCCTCCTTTTGCATTTATTCTTCATCTTGTTGCTCATCTGCAGCTGTCAGAGGAATCTCTGGCCACTTAGCGTGGCGTCGCTGGGGAGCAAAAGCTAGTGCCATTTTCTGGTACAGGAGGGGAAGAAAGGCCAACTCCAATCGAGTCCCATTTCTGAGACAGAGTGGTGCCTTTAACACTCTGTCATGAAAGTTTTTATATGTGGGAGTGATTTCCAACATTGAATTGTTATTGTCCTTTGAAGTTACAGTAGAAGTTGTTTGAGAATACATTGTGGGACATCCACTACCCTACCCAAGCACTTTCTTGCTTTGCTATAGCCAGTTTATGTGGTGGCAAATTTCCTTTCTTCCTTTTCCTGTTAAGTTTGTTAGCTTTGGAAATTTTTAAAAAAATTTTAATTAGAGAAAGGTGTGAGAATAGATTGACAACCTGTTTCAGCTTGGGACAGAAAATGAGCAGAGCCTTACAAACTAAAAGCAGTATCAGGCACTTGCCTGGAGCATGCCCATTTCCCCAGAAAACACTGAAGTTAGCTTTGACCATTTTACAGATGAGGAAAGTGAAGCTCACAGAAGTCAAATCTTGGCCAAGGCCACAGTGCCAACTGGATGCCCACCTGGGGATGTGAAACTGGTCCCAGGCCCTCAGTCTGGTGATTTCCACTTAGAGCACAGTGGTCTCTATGTCCACTGGGAAGGAAGGTTAAAATTGTTTAAATCCTGGAAACTGATGAAATACGAGATCATGTGTGGTGAGATCAGGCACTCCCCAGCTTTCCACCGAACCGGAAATTGATGGGCACCTCCTGTGGGCCTAACACTTTCCCTGGCGGCTGGGCTGGGTGTCCGCAGAGGAGAACTGGGGTCCATGGTCACATGCACAGTTGGGCGCCGGGCAGCCCTTAGGTGTGGGCTCATGCTTCTGCGGCTGGCCCAAATTAAGCTGCCTAACGTGTCCTCCAGGGAGGCTGAAGGCTTGTTGAGGGTCAGCTGACATTTCCGAACTACTCTCCAGGATGCGAGGCGTGTACATTTCCCATTCCCAGGTGACAGCAGACATAGTCACTTCAGAGGAGCTTAAAAGATTTTTTTAAGTTCAGATTGCTTTGTTTGGTGAGTTCTGTTAATCCAAAGGATATCACATAATGACAGCTCTTGTAAGTTCATATTGATCCTTAATTTTACAGATTCAGGTAATATTCCCAATGTGTAAATACTACTTTTATATATTTAAATTGAATTATTATTAATTGTATTTCCAATATGAATAACTAATATTCACTGTGTGTTTACTGTGGGGTCAGGCATTGTGCTGATAGCTTTACATGTATGATTTGATTTAATCTTTTCAATAGTTCTGTCATATAGAAGCTTTTCTTATTTCTCTTATGCAGATAGAACTAGCCTCAGAGAGGTTAAGTAATTTGCCCAAAACTACACAGCTAATAAATTGTGCAGTTGGGATGTGGACTCAGATGGTGTTACTCATATTTCACGTTCCTAACTACCACACTGCACTGCCTTCTTATGCAGGTTAATAAACTGTCTTTGAAGATATAGGTATTTTGAGCACGTTTTTCTTCCTGTGTGTTAAAGGCCTTTTTACTTATTTTTAAATTAGAGATTGACTTTTCTTTCAGTCTTATCTTAATTTACACTTGCATTTTCCAGAGGAGGAAACTGAAGCCCAGAAAAATCAAATGTCAGCAGCATGGCTGGGTCCTCCTCTCTCCTTTGCGTACAAGGCACCCACTTCTAAAAGAGTTCAATGTCAAATTTCAAGGTTCTGGGATATCAGTAATTTGCTTAGTGGTCAAAGGCCAAAGAAGCTATGCTTCTTTGTCTTTTCAGGGTCCAGAAGTAACCTCTGTTATGTTGTCTGCTAAGGTGGTAAGGGAAATAAATCAATTTTCAAGAGACAGAAATTGGTTTTTAACTCTTTTCTAGATGATACTGAATTTTAGAAATAAGACTTATTTACATTAAGGTTTGTTTGTTAATTGAAAATAAGATAAAGATACTCAGATTATGTCCTAATGGTTTTGGAACTAGGAAGAAATTATGGCTATTAGTTTATTGTAGAATATATTATACAATATCCCAAGGAGTTCTTTTGAACAATCTGGGAGATTTTGGACATATTTTATCTGGTTAGTTTTATTGGCGAACTGTACCTGGAGTCAGGACCTAAATTTAGTTTAGTGCCTTTGTCACCTTTTTATGGCCCTGAAGAAACCACGTATTTACCCCACCTTTGGAGATGAGGCACTTTCCTTCAAAACCTCATCTGTGGCTAAAAATCAAAAGATATTGAGGTTTCTGGTAATGGGCCCATGTCAACTTTAACCTTGGAGCTCAGACAGTTGTTATGTTTTATCCACTTGAGGAAATGTGCAGGTGTAAAAAACAGCATATACTAAAAGTGGTTCATGTGGAAAATCTGGTTCCTCCATCCCTTATGGTAATTGAGAGATAGGAACTCTCGCCAGAAATCAGAGAACTCATCCTCATATACCACTTCTTCTTTGACTACTAAACACATTCTGAGGAACCAACAGTGTAAGAATTAGGAAACCTCCGAAGATGTCTGTGGCTGTCTTCATGATTTCCCTCCATTTTTGGAAGTTTCTGATGATGAAAAGCAACCCTGCTTCCCCTAAACTTCCCCAGTCATAGATAACACATTCCAGTGGAATGAGAGGCTTCAGGTTTTTGTGCCAGAGGCTTATGTTGGCACAATGATTTCAATTTTAGAAGTTCTACCCACAGTGTCCCATTTCTTCATCTTTAAATCCTGCTGGAAAAAGCTGGTAATCTGCCCAGACTTTGTAGCTGTGGACTGCAAAAAAATTACAAGCAATTGCTACCTCTTTTCTATGCTTCATCTCAGAGGAAATTGGGTTTTTGCAGTACCCGAAGTGATTTATTGTTTGCTATGCAAATGAGGAGAAGTTCAGTTTTAAAATAGTCTTAAGATTGTTCCTGAGGACAGGCACACTTTTGGTGTAAGTCATTACCTGGGAGGTCCTATGCGCCACATGCACAGGGTGGCACATGGCTGTGATGGGTGGACTGAGACCGAGTGAAACTTCAGAGACTATCTGATAGGTTTTTCTGGCCTGAGTTAGACAGAAACCGTGGAGATGAAAGCAGAGTGTTTTTCATGAGTATTTCCCCCTCTGCTAACTTCCTCACTTCTCTGAGGGTTAATTAATTTTTTTTTCCTTTATCCAGAGAACCCTCCCCTGAACTGTGTTGATGACAGACTGATGAATGGACATCTGCCTTCTGTGTTTTTATTGGATCCTCTCTGTGTAAATCCAAATAAGCGTGTGAAACAACATACAGGCATGTGAAAGTCCCCTATTTTGAGGCTCTCTGGAAAATTTTCTCTTTATTTGATTTTTGTGGTTTCAACCATATCTTCTAATACAGTTTCATACAAATGTAATCTGGCTTCCCCAGCCGAGTACAACCCAAATCAAAATGATATTATACTTCTTCACAGCTGTAAATCCTTCCTCAAATTAAAGATCCGGAACCTAATCTGTAGAAGGCTACAAAGGAGGAGCCTCTACGAATGGCATTAAGCATCTAATGACAACTCGACAGAGACTTTATCTTTTGTCCCCTGTGAAATGAAATCTTCAGAGTTATCTGCCTTTTCTTTGAAACTTAGCACAGGCGGTTCTTGGCCAGGTGTTTCAAAGCTGATATCAAGAGGGCAAAGATTGAGGGCTGTTTTTCATCCACTTCTTTCTGGACTGACTATTATTTTATTCCATTTCATTTTTTTTAATGACCTGGAGAGAAGAGAGGGTGAAATCTGAGATGTGGCTACTTTGCAAAAAAGTTAAAGACAGAGATACAGCATCCTCACAGTGACCCAAGCAGGAGATGGATGAATGAATTGAACTGTTCAATTAATCAATGAATAAATTTCTCTGTGTAAAGCAGAGTGAAGTCAAGATAGGACAAGGGGTGGGTAAATCTTAGGTGCAATGGAAGACCAGAAAGCTACAGACTGAGATGAGATGAGTTCCTGGCAAGGCTCAACTGACCAGGCTGGGCGAGTAGGCAAGGGTCCTGGCAGAGTCTGCGGGTAAGGTTGGCATGAGGCTCACACCAGGTAGGTGGACATTAGTGCCAATATTCCACATAAGCAGGACACTGAGCTGAAACCTTAGGTTTAGAACACAATTAGTTTCCAGAAAGTCTTGTTGTGGTGGTTCAATGACTTTTTATCCTTATTATTTCAGGAATTTTCTAGGGCATCTCTGATTGCTTTGGGAAGAGGTGCAGTTCTCTCAGTTCTAAATAAAAGCACAAGCCTATTTCCTCTGTGATCTTTTAGGGAATCGCTAGGCATTTAGGTCTCTCTGTGGGCTGTGTGTGCTGATTATTCAGAATCATTTGTCTTCATTTCAACAGCATCTTCTGGTGTCAGCTTCCTTGAACTGCTTCTCATCCACAAAACTGATGGTACCACACTCTGTTCTGTGGAGTTAGTTATAGATACAAGAATGTACTCCTTGGATTTCTTGAGATAAATTAAAAATGAGGTCACACCTCCTGGCTAGAAAACTTGTGTGATACTTTATTGAGACATAGAGCCCCTAGGACACAGGTGTCACGTAGGTCCCATGAGAGGGTCCTTTAGCAAAGATACTGTAAGACAAACTATCCTCTCATCCCTTCTAGTCCCAGGGCAGCCAGTATGACAAAGGAACAGGAGTTCATTTTCTTAAAAAAAAATCATTTACATATGTATCTGTATATGTATGTATTTAGAGAGAGGGGAAAAGGAGGAGAAAGAGAGAACCATTTATACGTGAAAGAAACATCAATCAGTTGCCTCTAGCACATGCCCTACTGGGGACCAACCCTGCAACCCAGGCATGTGCCCTGACTGGGAAGCGAACTGGCAACCCTTTGCTTTGAGGAATAAAGCCCAACTAACTGGGCCATGCCAGTCAGGGCAGCAATGCATTCTTGATAATATAATTCGTTAAAAAAATGTATTTTGATAGCAGCTACCAAGTGTCAGGTAAGCCAGGCACCATCTTAGGATTTGGGAATACCGCAGTGAATATAAAATACATAGTCTATTGCCCTCATAAAGGTCACATTGCTGTCCTTAAGTGGGTACTGTATTTTAAAGATTGTAAATAGCCTAAAGTCTCTTGGGACTTCTTATCAGAAGGATGCATATTCATAGACCCATTACAGCAAACAGTTGAAGCAACAGAAAGAACAAAGGAAAAATAGGAAAGTTATTTTTCTGGAATGTGACCAGTGAAGACTACTCAGTTTTAAGGGACAAGAACTTATCAAAGAAAGATAGATTTGGCAAATCACTATTTTTATTTTATTTGTCTGAGGTTATTGAAATTCTGCTTTACTATTTATTAGACATTGCTTTTGTCACACTGAGATAGGTTCTGCTGTGATAATAAGGAACCTCTATGTCTCAGAGGCTTAGAGAGACATTTCCTGGATTTCCACTTCTGGGGTGACTATGTGAGGAGCTCCACAGACCTGCTCCCCAACAAAACAACCATAACTGGCAACAATGAAAGAAAGAAAACCAACTATTTAAAGCTTCTGAAACTGTTCTAACAGTATATAGCTAATTGGGAAACATTTAAGAAAATCTACTAAATCTTAGTAAAAGCAGCAAGAGTCTGTGGCAGTTAACCACATCCTGGCTCCATCCAAAATTTGAAAGAATTGAAATTATATAAAGTATGTTGTCTGGCCACAACAGTGTAGAATTTCAAAACAATAGAGAAAATTGGGAAATTCACAAATATGTGGAGATTAAACACACTCCTAATATAACCCATGATCAAAAGAAGAAATCACAAAGGAAAGGGCAAAACAAAACAAAACAAAAACAAAACAAAAATCTTTCTGGTAAATGAAAATGTAATTTCAACATACCAAAACTTTTGGAATGCTATAAGAACAATGTTTTTCTACCATACAAAAAATAAACTGAAGATGAATAAAAGACTTAAATATAAATTGTGACAACAGAAAAGTGCAAGAGGAGAACATAGGCAGAGAAAGTTCAGATATTCCATGCAGCATATTTTCACCAATATGCCCCCTAGAGCAAGGGATATAAGAAAAAGAATAAACAAATGGGATGACATCAAATTAAAAAGCTTCTGCATGGTTAAAGAAAATGTCAACAAAATGAAAAGGAAACCAACTGTATGAGAAAATATATTTGCCAATGATACCTCAGATAAGGATTTGATCTCCAAAATACATAAAGAACTCACACAACTCCACTCGAGGAAGACAAACAATCCCCTTAAAAAATGGGCAAAGGACCTGAACAGACACTTGTCCAAGGAGGACATATGGAGGGCCCAGAGACATATGAAAAGATGCTCAGCATTACTAGCCATCAGAGAGATGCAAATTAAAACCACAATGAGATACCACTTCATACTGGTGAGAATGGCCATCATAAACAAGTCAACAAACAACAAGTGCTAGTGAAGATGTGGAGAAAAGAGAAGCCTAGTGCACTGTTGGTGAGAATGCAGACTGGTACAGACACTGTAGAAAACAGTATTGAATTTCCTCAGAAAACTAAAAACCAAACTGCCTCTTGACCCACTGGGATTATACCCTAAGAATCATGAAACCAATTCAAAAAAACCTAGGCACCCCAATGTTCATAGCAGCACTATTTACAATAGCCAAGTGCTGGAAACAACTTAAGTGCCCATCAGTAAATGAGTGGATCAAAAAGAAAGAAGGAGCTCCTACCCTTCATGACAGCATGGTTGGAACTGGAGAGCGTTATGCTGAGTGAAATGTGCCAGGTGATAAAAGACAAGTACCATATGATCTCACCCATAAGGGGACCCTAATGAACAAAACAAACAAGTGAGCAAAGTAGAAACATAGACATGGAAATAAAGAACAAACTGACAGTGAGAGAGGGGAGGGGATAATGGGGGAAAGAAGGAGAAGGTTCAAGTCAGGAATTTCTATAAAGGACCCATGAACAAAGATAACAGGGTGGAGGGAGGATTGAATGTGGGAGGTAGGGATGAGTAGGGCAGGAGAGAGCGATGGGGGTAAAATGGGGACAACTGTAATTGAAGAACAGTGAAAAAGCCACATATGCAAAAAAGAATAATGTTTAAAGGGAAAGATATAACTGTAAACACCTATATAGCTCTAAATCCATTACCTGTCCTTTAACCTTAATAAACAGCAAAAGAGTAAAGTGAACCCAAAGCAAAAGATACAGAAATAAAGATCAAAATAGAAATTAATGATATAGACAAAACAGAGAACATCAACAACAGCAAAAGTTGTGTCTTCGAAAAGTTCAACAAAAGTGACAAACCATTAACTAGACTGACCAAGCAGAATAGAGAGAAGACTTAAGTTAACAAAATCAGGGTAAAAGAGAGAACATTACTACTGACCTTACAGAAAGAAACAAGGTCATAAAGTAAAGCTATTAAGAAATGTTTAACAACAAATTTGATGAAATGGACAAAATACTTGAAAGACACAATCTGCTAAAACTGATTGGAGAAGAAATATAAAATCTGAAGAGACCAATAACAAGTAATGAGATTGAAATTACCAGGAGACTGGTAATTTGCAAAAGGCCCACCAAGAAAAGGCCAGGTGCAGGTAGCTCCATTGGTTAGTCTAAAGAACATTTAAAGAAGAATTAATACCAGTTCTTCACAAACTATTCCAAAACTAGGAGAGGACACTTCCTCCACATTCTATGAGGCCAGTAGTATTCTGACACCAAACCAGACAGAGACATCAAAACAAAACTACAGACAAATACCTCAAAATAATATAGACACAAAAATCCTCAACAAAATACTAGTAAATTAAGTTCAGCAACATATAAAATGACCTATATACAGTATTGTCAAGCGGGATTTATTGTAGGAGTAAAAAGTTAGTTAACCATCTGAAAATAAATTAATGCATTATACCACATCAATAGAATAAAAGACAAAAAACTGCATTATTATCTAAGTAGATGCAGGAAAAAACATTTTAAATTTAAAAACCTTCATAATAAAGACTCAACAAACTAGGATAGTAGGGGACTTCCTCATTATGATAAAGAGCATATACTAAGAACCTACAGTTAACATCATAATAATGAAAGATTGAATGTTTTTTTCTCCTTCCTAGGAGGCAAGGATATCTACTCTATTGTACTAGAGGTTATAGCCAAGGCTGTTTGGCAAAAGAAAGATAGGAGAGAAGGAAGGAAGGAAGGAAGGAAGGAAGGAAGGAAGGAAGGAAGGAAGGAAGGAAGGAAGAAGGAAGGAAGGAAGGAAAGAAGGAAGGAAGGAAGGAGGGAAGGAAGGAAGGAAGGAAGGAAGGAAAAAAGGGAAGAAAATGAAAGTAGGAAGGAAGGGAGGGATGGAGGGAGGGAGGGAGGGAGGGGGGGAAGGAAAAAAAAAGAAAGGGCATCCATATTTGGAACATAGAAGAAAACCTAACTCTATTTGCAGATGTCATGATCTTGTGTGTAGTAAGTCCTAAGGTACCCACTAAAAACCATTGGAAATAATAAACAAGTTTAAGAAGTTTGCAGGATATAAGAGCAATATACAAATGGCAGTTTTATTTCTATGCTCTGGCAATGAACAATCAGAAAAAGAAATCAAGAAAACAATTCCATTTACTATGCTATTAAAAAGAATAAAATACTTAGGAATAAATTTAATAAAATAGGTGCCTAACATTGTTGAAAGAAATTAAATAAGCTCTCAGTAAATAAAAAGATATTTTGCATTCATGAATTAGAAGACTTAATATTTTTAAGATGGCAATGTTCCCTGAAATGAACTACAGACTTAATGCAATCCCTATCAAAATCCCAGCTGACTTCTTTGCAGAATGGACAAGATAATTCTAAAATAATGGAAATTCCAGGGATCAAAAATAGCCAAAATAATCTAGAAAAAGAAGTACAAAGTTGGAGGGTGTACTGATTTCAAAACTTACAAATCTAAAATAATCAAGATAGTGTGCTACTTGAATAAGGATAAACATATGGTTCAATGGAGTGGAATTGAGATTCCAGAAATAAACCCTCACATTACCTTTTTTAAAAAATTAAATTTATTAAGGTGACATTGATTCATAGGGTCATATAGGTTTCAAATATACATTACTATCATACATGATTTGTATACTGTATTGTGTGACCACCACCCAAAGTTAAATCATCTTCCTTCACCATGTGTTTGGCCCCTTGTACACTCTACCATCTCCCGTCCCTTCCATCTGGTAACCACCATACAGTTGTCTGTCTGTGTCTCTGAGTTTCCATTTTATATCCCACATGTGAGTGAAATCATAGTTTTTAGCTTAGTCTGACTGACATTTTGTTTAGCATAATATTCTCAAGGTTCATCTATTTTCTCACAAATGGCAGTATTTCATCTTTTCTTTTGGCTGATTAGTGTTCCATTGTATACTGTGAGGCCTGTGCAGAAAGTATCCAACCATGCACTGTGAAAAATAGAGATATTTATTGAAGAAGATAGAAGAAACATTGTATATAGGGCAATGATACCTCAGTCCCCTTCAAAGTAGGCACCTTGGGACCTCACACAGTTCTCCCAATCACCAACCACTGCCCCGTCGTATTTTCCTGAATCTCATAGTGGGTCTGAAATCTCTTCCCTTTCAAGGTGATTTTAGTTTGGGGAAAAGCCAGAAGTTTTAGGGCACCAAATCTGGGTTGTAGTCAGGCTGAGTTACCTGGGTGATTTGATGTTTCACCAAAAATTCTGCATGAGATGTGATGCATGAGCAGGCATGTCGTGATGAAGCTGCCAATCACCAGTTGCCCATAGCTGTGGACTTCTGAATCATCTGAATAGTTTCTGCAGAGGAATGTTCAAGCTTAATGTAAAATATGATGCAGTTTCATTGCTCTACTTGCTCAGTCATTTTGAACACAACAGCCACACAGTACACATGCTCACTCAACAGTGTCTACCACCCCCACTAACTAGTACAGTGAAGTCATCATTGTTCACATGTGCATATTCCAGTCTACCCTCCTTGGCTGCCAGGTGACATTGATGTCATCCAAACTGTTCTCATTATATTAACAATGGTTGTATTTTTCTGAACAGGCCTTGTATATGTACCACATCTTCTTTATCCAGTCCTCTATCAAAAGACACTTTGGTTTTCTTCATGTCTTGGCCACTGTGAATAATGCTGTGATGAGCATAGGGTTGCAGATATCTTTGCAATTAACTCATGTTCATTTTCACTGGTTTTCAGCAGGGCTTCTAAAACAATGTAATAGAGAAAGAATAAAATCAATAAATGATTTGGGAGGAATGAATATCTACATGCAATAGAATTCAGCTGGAGCCCTACCTCACACCATATTCAAAAATTACCTCAAAAATTGATCAAAGATCAAAATGTAAGAGCTAAAACTATAATTGATTTTTATTTCATCTTTATTGTATTTTTCCATTACCATTTAGTCCCCTTATACCCCTCTTACCCAGCAATCACTGCACTATTGTTCATATCCATGAGTCCTTTCTTTTTTTCCTTAATTTGTCCACCCCCTAACCTCCCCCCACCACTAGCTGTCACATAAGTGTAAATCTTCCTGAGTCTAAATCATGCATTTTTAAGACACATTAAAAGTACAAGCAACAAAAAGAAAAATAAACAGATTGGATATCATCAAAATTAAACCCTTTATATTTCAAAGATTCCATCAAGAAAACAGACAGACTACTCATAGAATGAAAGAAAACATTTACAAATTGTATATGTGATGAGGGAGTTGTATATAAATACATATTTGAAAACATATACAACTTAATAATTTAGAGACAACCCAATAGAAAGTGAGCAAAGGACCTGAATAGATGTTTATAAAAAAAAGATATATAAATAGTCAATAAGCCCATGGAAAAATGCTCAATATCATTAGCTACCAGGGAAATAAGTCAAAACCATAATAGATCACACTCACTGGGATGGCTATAACCAAAAAGAGGATATAGAGAAGTCGGAACCATTATACAGTGCTGATAGGACATTTTAGAAAGAGTAACTCAAGAAGTAGAGGTTAGACATAGTACTGTATGTATAAATGCAACAATTCCACTCCTATATACATACTCAAGAAATATGAAAACATGATTCCACTCAAAAACTCTTACATGAGCATTCATAGTGGTATACATCCCCAAAAGTGTGAACACCTCAAATGTCCATCAGTTGATGAATGAATAAATAAATGTGGTATATCATTTCAATGGAATATTATTTGTCAATAAAAAGAAATAAAGTATAATACATGGTACAACATGGGTGGACCTTGAAAACATTATGCGAAGTGAAAAGAGCTAGTGAAAAAACACCACATCTTTGAGAATGGAGAACCCTAGTATCACCTCCCACAGGCATACTTAAAACTATTAACATTGCTCAGTAATTGTTTTAATATTCTGTGCTCTCTCTTATTCTGTATACTAGTTTATCTTTTTTTCTCCTTGATAAGCTCCTCTCCCATCCTTCTGAAAAATTTTGGTTTGTCAATCATTGTCAAATCCATTTTTTCTCTCTATTACTATTACCCTGTTCTTTTTCAGGTTCCTATGTTTTGCTGAGATTCTGTACCAGTTTCCTAACTTACCTCCTGACCTTCTTTCCAGTTCCATTCAAATCTATAGTAACTATAGAGATTTTTCTAAACTGTATATCCAACTTTGTCAATTCTCTGCCCTAGCTCTCCATATATATATAATATATATCACTGTCAAGATGAAGCTCAAGCTTGTCAATATGGCTTACATGTAAAGCCAACCTTTCCTGCTCATCTCTGACCACTGTTTGCTTCTTGCTCTATGTTCTGGCAGCATTGAACTTCATGAAGTTCACAGTGGTTGTTGCTTTCACCAACTATCCATACCACTTCCTCTCCTTAGAATGATCTCCTCATCAAATCCAGCCCCTTGACTTCAATAAGTCATAGACTGAGCAGCTCTTCTGGCCGTGCTGTGGCTGAGTCTGTTTCCCTCTGCATTATTCTAACATTACATTAAGCATGTTTTGTCATAACTGTACTTTGATGTGTTGTAGGATTTTTTTAAAGTAAAGACTGTGTTTCTCTTATTGTTGTACAGCACACTGCATGATGCATAAGAGATGAAGGAAGAGGAGAGAAAAAGGCAGAGGGGAAGATACTGGCCGTAAGAGAAGCCTTTACTTGGCTTCAGACAAGTTAAAGACCAAATCAGATAGGATAGATAGTTATCTCTTCAATGTTTTCCAAAGACACTGATATGAGTGTCTTCCTTCCTCTCTCCAGGATTTTACTCCTGTGATAATTCATTTCTAATTACTATTCAATTTGTATTTCACCCATAGTATATCCTCATGCTTGTGCCTTCTCTTCTGGGTTAACTGACTCTATGGATCACCCAAAGGCTTCCATGCAGTAGTCCTTCGTAAGTCATGGAGGTTCTGGACTAAGCATTGTTATCTGCAGTTGAGTGCTTAAGCAATGCTTAATTCAGGACAGTTGCAGCCCGGCACAGATAAAAAGGACACATGTTTTGCAGATTAAACCGAATAGGGTCTAAATCCCTGTTTTATCATTTATTACCTTTATGACTGTAGCTAGATTACTTGATTTCTTTAAAGCCCTGGTTCCATCTATAAAATGGTCAAATAGATTTACATAAGTATGACATAGAATTAAATGAGATGGCATGTAAAATTTGGAGAACACTACACAATACAAATGATCTCAAGCCAAGAGGACTTGTGATTGACACTGACCCTACAATGATGGTATATTGATCACAGAAAGCAAAACTTTGATGTCAAATATATCAAATAGATCCAGCCATGCAAGGACATAACAAAGCAGATGATTATTTCTTTCTCATACAACAGTTCAGAAAATACTTGCTGTGTGTCTACTATGTGCTCCAAGTGCTGGGTTAGATACTGCAGATAGGGCCTTGAACAAGGCAAGATAAGTCTCACAGAGCTCCTAATGGTGGGCTCTATGGGGAAAAGTCTGTCTTTGTTTGCAGTCACTCACTGGTTAATGAGTATATGACTGTCAAGAGCAACATTGCCAAGTCATGGGTGGGTACACCCTCTGAATCACCTGAATGTTGGATCCCTGCTAGTTGGACAGAAGTGCCTTATGGGGCAGTTAGGTGGATAGAGTACATGAAAGGAGAAAGGATGTCTCTTTAGAACACAGAGCTCAGAAATGTGGCAGAGGCTGAACTGATGCAGGATAAGATCTTGGAATAATGCACTTTTTTAACCCTTGCAGCACACAGACTACCCCTTTTCAGGAGCTTAGCATTTTAAAGCCAATGTGCCTTCCATAGGACCAGCCCCAACTCCCACTGCCCCACAAAGCCAGAAAACCAAATGAACAGTAACAAAAATCTCTGAGAGCATTCAGGGGCCTTAAATCCTCACAAAGTATGAATTCAGTGCATGAATGCAATCAGCCCAGGCTGAGGTGTTGACATTGAATTTATTTGCATGACTTAATAGCTTATTTCACAACTCACTCAGAAGCTCCTTTTTCTGTTCAGTTGTGATTATTATGCTATATTCCCTGCAGATGAAATTCATATAAACACTGGATTTACTATATATCCCCCTCTGCCTTTCTTTCACTTAACAGTGTGTTAGCCCTGCCTACCACATGTCAAAAACAGTTTCCTTAAGCAACTGAGCACCAGGTATGTAAAAACCCTGTTCTACCTTAAAAAACAAACAAACAAACAAAAAACTCTACCTGATTAAATGTGGTTCACTTTAAGAGAAGGGAAAACTGGAGCCATGATATTGAGTGAAAAGTAGATACAGTCCTGTCCCTTATGGGTGTAAGTGGCTCTTGCATCCAATTTAGGACCACAAGGAAAGGCCAATGGGGGCTTGTTAGCTGTGCAAGGTACTTTGAAGTGGCACCATAAAACTTGGATACTTGGCTGGGTTTTGAATCTCAGCTCCATTGCCAAACAGTCAAGTCACTTTGAGCAAGTTACTTAACCTCCCTGAGCCTCAACTTTCCTTCCTCTAAAATGGGTTAACAATATAGGGGCTATCCCTGCATTGTGTATTGTGAGGGCCAGAATCCTTATTAAAAATAAAAGGGGTTATTCTCTTCATATAATGGACACTCCACTGGCATACTGACTGTGCAGTGAAGGGTTGATTCCCTCCATAATTTAGCTCTCAGACCATGTAGCTTATTTTAATAGACTAATTCTTTTTCATTTTGACTTCGTCAATTACCTGCCAATCTTGAAGCATTTCTAGAGTCCCTGCTACGTGCCTGCTCATCATTGTACAATGCTCTGGAAAGACAAAAGAAGTTTCAGTTTAGAGAGTGCCAACCCTGGGAATAGATGTTCTGGAATTTTTTTTTCACATAATGTTCAGCATGATCACTAGTGGATGGTGGATGTGTGCCTATATGTAAATAAGTGTATAAAAGAGCTGATTGAAAGTTATGCCAAATTATTAATAGCATTTATCACAGGATATGAAAGAGAATTGGTATGAAAGAATCACTCAGGACTTAAATGTTTCAGTCAGCAGGCTTCTGAATAGTTTAAGATTTTTACAACAAGAATATATTCCTTTTTTTAAAATATTAACAGACTTTTGGGGAAGAGTTTTAAGTTAACAGAAAAATTTAGCAAGAAATCCAGAGATCCTGTATACCCCAGTTTCCCCTATTATTAACTCCTTGCATTAGTGTGATGTGTACGTTTATTACAATTGACGAGCCAGTTTGATGCCTTGCTATGTACCAAAGTAGTTTACGTTAAGGGTCACTCCAGGTGTGCACATTCTATGGGTTTTGATAAATATTTAATGACAGGTATCTAACACTAAAGGATCACACAGAATATTTTAACTGCTTTAAAAATTTCCTGTGCTCCACCTTTTCCTCCTTCCTTTCCTCCCCCCAAATCCCTGGCAACCACTCATCTTTACTGTTTCATAGTTCTGACTTCTCCAGTATGTCATATGGTTGGAATCATACAAAACGCAGCCTTTCCAGATTGGCTCTTTCACTTAGCAATATACATTTAAATGTATATGTACATATACATTTCCTCCCTGTGTTTTTATGACATCATAGCTCATTTCTCTTTAGTGTTGAATAATATTCTGTTGTCCAGATGTACCACAGTTTGCTTATTCATTCACCTATTGAAGGGCATCTTAGTTGCTTCTAAGTTTTGGCAATTATGAATAAAGCTGCTTCAAACATTTGTACCACATTGTCTTGGTGTCGGTAGCTTTGCATTAAGGTTTAAAGTTGGGTAGAGTCAGTCCTCTTTGTTCATCTTCAGTGTTGTGTTGGATATTCGGTATCTTTTACTTTTCTGGATAAGCTTTAGAATCAGTTTGTTGATATCAATGGAACTTTTATTGAGATTACATGGAATCTGTAGATGAAGTTGGAAGAACTGGCACTTTGACAATATTGAGTCTTCTTATCCATATACATGGAATGGCTCTCCAGTTTTAAAGATCTGTCTTGATTTTTTTCATCAGAGTTTTGTAATTTTTTTTTTCATAATAGATCCTGGAATATTCTGTTTGATTTATACCTAAGTATTGCATTTGGGGGGTGTTAATATAAATGGTATTGTATTTTTAATTTCAAATTCATTGTTCATTGCTGGTATATTAGAAAGTAATCAACTTTCATATATTGACCTGATATACTGAAACCCTGCCACAAATGCTTATTAGTTCTAGGAGAATATTACTTGTACAAATTTTTTAAAAAAGAAATCAAAGGGGGTAGAGGAGAAAACTGATCTAACATACCTATATACAATATAATCATTAAAACATAATGAAATATTTTGACACCAGGTATAGCTTTTGCAAATTTCCTATAGTGGCTTAGATTACTTTTATTTATATGTACAAATGTGAGGATTCATATAATAAATTAAATAAACCAAAAACCAACATGTCTCAGTAGAGTTTATAAGAGGTATGGTATATAAGTCATGTAGATATCAAAACAGGTGACAGTATTAGTATATATAAGTAGTTAAGTCAATTAATAGGCAAATTAAGCATGTGAAAAAGAAGACTCAGGGTTGTCCAACCTGCAGCCCGAGGGCCACAAGCAGCCCAGGATGGCTATGGATGCGGCCTTGCACAAAATTGTAAATTTACTTAAAACCTTTTTTTTGCTCATCAGTTTTCTTTAGTGTTTGTTTATTTAATGTGTGACCCAAGACAACTCTTCTTCTTCTAGTGTGGCCCAGAGGTGCCAAAAGGTTGGACACCTCTGCTAGACAATGATAGTTCCAACATTTAGGACTCAGTGACAACAGCTCTATAGCGGTAATGCTGTTGGGAACTCAGAGACACATCATAGTTTAATACAGAAAGCAGGGCCACGTGGAATTAACCACTCCACTCTCACTGACTCTTACAGTGTATGACAGTGAGAAAGATCTCTTTTGTGCACCTTGTCTGACTTCTGAAGGATAACTTCTCACCTCTTTTGCCTTTCACATGTTCTCACTCTTCTCTAGTTGCCAGAGTCTACTCAGAACACTCAGGAAAGAGGATTCTGTGAAATGCAGTTCCTGTTGTCTGCTTTGCAATGCAGATTTCTAAGAAGGGGCTGGTGACTCAGGATTGACAATAGATCATCCAGCACATGTGTACTATTCATTTGTATAACTGGGATGTCCTTTCCCCAAAACTTTGACTTCTCCAAAGTCTGCTCTATTTTTAAATACATGTGCAATTATTTTTCATATATAGCCTTAACTGAATTCACCTATAAGATGAGGTAAAAGTCACTTCTCCTTTTATAGTTTTAAAGCATTCTTTTTTATACCTCTTAGAATATATAATCATATTTTACTTTGTATGAGAGTTCTGCAAAATGTCTCTTTCCTCTGTTGGGTTAGAAGCTTTTCGAAGGTAGAGATTATTTCTTTTATGTTTGAACATACCTAGAAGCATCTGGCAGAATGTCATGCACATAGTAGGTACTAATCAAATATTTGCTTAATTAATTAATGGGTAATATTACTTAAAAAACGGTTATGATCCACATAAGTCACTGTGTAGGTGAATTGGAATATCCCTTTGCTCTAATGACTGTAACTAAAATGAATATTCCATTTAAATTTCTAATTTATTAGCCCTTTTACTGTAGTAGCCTGGTGGTTTGCATTGGTCATTAACTTTCTGTATAGAGTCATGAAACATTAGTGCAGACTTGGTGCATTCAGCTCGTAGAATCGAGTTTCCCACCCGATCATACCCGGTGTGTCTGAGAGCAGCTGAATGGCTCCTCTAATGATTCTAGAACACCACAGTGAATGACAAATTACTGGTGTCTAATGTTATATGATTGGTAAATGACTGTTATGTACTTTACTTTCATCCCTCCAGGAAGGCTAGATTATTCTCGAAGAGCAGATTGCCATATGAAAATGCCAATATTTATTCTCTGTTGATCCAAGGTAACAATTCAACAACAGTCATTTAATATAAGACACTCTTATATTTTTTTTTACAAATCAATAACTCGTTAGGGAGAATGACTCCGTAAGGTACCCTGTTGTGATGGAGTTGACCTTCTGATCCACTAGGGTAGATTTAACAAAGAATTTCTTTGCTGTCAGTCCTCATTATAGTCTGAATGGAATAGGTGTTCTGTTTTATTCTGGCTCCCAAATCGTTTTAGGTTATTTTTAAGTCTCAGAACAACAATTCTGTTTACAAAGTGATATTAACATAAGAAATTCAGATAAAGCCTAGAAACATCTACTGAGTTTCTCACACGGTGCCACCATGTAATTGGCCCACCTCCTTCCCTTTGTGGAGTTGAGTTACAAAGCCACAGTTTATCACTTTGGTTTTTGCTTTTCCTCTAGGTCTTAACATCCATCTCCCAGGT
Organism: Tonatia bakeri; assembly: GCA_004024845.1. Lineage (NCBI taxonomy): Eukaryota > Metazoa > Chordata > Mammalia > Chiroptera > Phyllostomidae > Tonatia > Tonatia bakeri. Next base: position 148,379 of record PVIA01001302.1, on the reverse strand, counting down.
CTGTTTCCAGTTCTGGCTGCTTATTAGTGCTGCTTTTTCGCTTGCTTGACTCATATTTCTCTCTCTTTTTTCTAACATGCATCAGTTCTGCCTGATGCTGTTTTCTGGTCTGCTGGTTTCCTGCCAACCTTTTGGTGACACTCTTCCAGGACTTCGTTGATCCTGCTTGTGGACCTGCACACACTCTCTCCATCTCTGCTTTCTGCTTCATTGCCTCCTTCTTCCTGGTGGCCTGCCCTCAGCTCTGCTGTGTAGCACTCTGGAGCTCCCAGCTGCCTCTGTCCCTCTGCCCCTCTGTGTTATGCTGCTGGCGGGGGCGGGCAGGTGGTGGTGAGCTAAGAGCCCCTTAGCCCTGATGGCTGTCATGGTGGCTCTTAACGCTTGGGGGCTGGTGGGAAAGTTGTGTAAAGCTTGGACAAGGGAGAATGAAAGAGAAAAGCTAGAGGGAATGATGAAAGAGACCAATAGAAAGAAAGAATTAGAAGTTAAAGAGGAGGGAGTAGGCAGAGAAGGGGAGGAAGATGAAGAGCAAAGAGGATGGAGAGTACAGGAAAGAGGCAAGGGCTGGACATAGGAAAAGGGAAGGTATTTATAGCCAGGAAAGTTATTTCAGGCTCTATGAAAAGGTTCTCTTCACTCAACAGCCAGGGTTTTCACATGCTTTTGCTAAACCTGAGCTTTACTTGCTTTGTACTGTTGTGCTTTTGACTTTATTCTCTTGACTCCTTTGTTGTCTACTTGCTCCCCAGCCTAACTCCCACAGCAGGGCAACCCCCACTTCACCTTTCCTGACTGTCTCTTCCAGCCTCGGCAGTGTGGACTGTCTTTGCTTCCCCCCCACTCTGCACTCACAGCCACTGTAAAGGTTACGTTTGTTTTGTGAAGTGTGAAACTGTCAGCTACTACAGATTTTGGCCAGAAGTCAATCTGAGGACTCTTCTGATCTAGGGATGGCCTTTATACTTTGTGACTGGGGTGGGGGCAGGGGACAGGCAGAGGAAGCAAAAGCAAGACAGTAGTGATAAATGGGAGGGAGGTGGGGAGGGCTCGGAGTGGTGGGCTGGGATGGGAGTAAAAGGAAGAAAACTGTACTTGAATAACAGTTAAAATAACAAAAACTTAATAAAATAAACAGGTTAAAAAAAAGAAGAAAGAAATTTCTGGAGAGTTTCAGGGTTGAAATCTCCTAATATTCAGAGCCATGTCCCTGGAGACAAGATCCCCTTCTTATTTTTATGTAAATAATGACATTTTGATATTCTTGACTCAATACTCAAAATGGCAGTGAGGGTAATAATAAAGTCTATGTCATAAAGTAGAGATTCCAAATAGATTTTATCATTCATGCCACGTATCATTTTTGCTGCCAGCAGTTTCATGAGTGGTATTGAAAGGCCTCTGAAGGTGCTGTGTCTAGACACAATGGAAAGAGTTCTGTGGTTGATTAAGAATGTCTGCTATAACAGGAGGATGTGTGGGAGTGGTGTTCTGTGTGCCATGCATTTGTTCAGCTAGTTTTAAAGTTTCTGTAAGAACATTTGTTATTCTCCACAGAGAAATATTTTATAGTTAGCCAGAGAGGGATGGTGTCCCTAATTTCAGAAACTCTGAGAATGTAATGATCTTTCACCACCACCTAATTCATTTTCTTCAGCTCTGACACAGGTAACTTGGCTATGAGGATGGGCCAAAAGTTGATAAGCAACAGATGTACATTTGTCCCATGTTAAAAATTATCCAGTAACTAAGTGTGTATCCTCTACTATAAATGCAGGGCACACAGTTCCTAATTACAGTACAAGAGGATATTTTTTGTTTTAATTTGGTTCTGTTATTCAGCAAGGTCAACTATCCCTTGGTGGAGCAATTCAGTTTGTGCTGCTTAGAGAAGGTGCGAAGATTCCTTTGGCTTCTATAGCAGACATATTTTTTTCTGTGGTGATGTGTGCATTTTAGAGACTCTCAGAGCAGTAGGGTTATTTAGATAGCTCTCAATTCACACGGTTTGGAGATCAAAGAATATGTGACTTATTCAGGGTTTCACTTTTAGTTTATAAGTCACCTTTCTTTTGCATAAATAATTCACCTTCATCCTTGCCCTCTCTTCTCTTTATCTGCTTTTCTTTGAAGGCCGTGGAGATTCCGCCCAGGCTGCCAGTCAGAGATGGAACTTTAGGTTTGCATATGGAGCTATAATTGGCAGGTGCCATTTCTGCATCTCATTCAGTGGGTGAGAGTCATTAGGTAGAGTAGGTGACTGCTAGGTGAGTAATTTGGCATCTTTCCATGAGCTTTGAAGCCAGGAAGATCAGGAACAGGGCTGGTATCAGGACCCCATGTAGGAGCAAAATAAGGGAGCCCTATGTGACTGCCTAGTGCAGAGCTGCACTGCTTTCCACCCCCATTGCCCACACACAAGTAGCCTTCACTGACTGTCATCCCTGTGGTGTGTAGGTAGAACAAGTTTAATGGTTCAGTACAAGGATGACACCAAACCAGTAGAGAACTCATTCTATGCAAGCGTCTTCTGATAGCCATCTGCTCCCTGGTAGATGGTCTCAGTGATGGGGTAGTGACATTCAGATAGATCTTTAGATGTAGTCTAGAATGGACCTGAAAGTTAGGAGATCCTTGTCCTACTGTAAAAAAAAAAATGCTTCAGAACTGTCGAAATACGATGTAAATAATACCTATTGCTCTGATACTGATGAGTAAACAATGGTTTCTTTCCTCACCTGTGTAAGAAGTTTGGACTATTCCTTCCTAAACGTCCTATTGTATATTTCCATGATAGTTATCTTCATCTTGGTTTAAACATAAATATCTATGTAGGCTGTTTTGTTGAAAGGCAAATCTAGTCACCCTATTTCTCGTTGAGCAAACTGCAGTTTGTTCCAACCTGAACCTCCAGCGTTGTGTTGCAGGTACCCAGCCACATGGCTGGTCTACTGTGGGTCTCAATGAGCACTTGCGGAGTCAGCGAACCTCAGCAGGATGAGAAGATCTTGACGTGAGCAGCACTCACTATGCTAAATAAACCTCAGAGATGCCCGTGGTCAAAAAGAAGTGGGCGCCCTTGGCTAGAGACTCATGACATTATGCTATTTAATTCTCTCACTAATGCAAGGTTAGCTGCTAGGACTCTGATTTTTACAGGTGAGGAAATTGAGGCTTACGAGTAAGTGGCCTGAAGTTTGTAAACTTCACTCTTGATGTAAAGCCACTCTTCTCATCATCATACCATTCCTGCCTTCAGGAGAAAGGAGCAAAGCTCTCCTGACAGGCATGGGGAGAGGGTGCTATGCCCCTTCACTGCTGAAATGACAGGGAAGAGCAGAAGGAAGCTTCTGGTAAATTACCTCTTAAGAATATATAGCGATCTGTCCTCACTGGTGTGGCTCAGTGGATTGAGCACAGGAACTGAAAGGTTGCCAATTCGATTCCCAGTCAGGGCACGTGCCTGGGTTACAGGCCAAGTCTCCAGTAGGGAGCATGCGAAAGGCAACCACACATTGATATTTCTCTCCCTGTCTTTCTTCGTCCCTTCCTCTCTCTTTAAAAATAAAAAAAAATAAAATCTTTTAAAAAAAGAAAAATATATAGCTGTCTAATAGAGCAGCCTTGAGGTGTGTTAATTTTATTATTAATATATATTTTTTGAAGTTTGCTGTAGTTCTCTGAGCCCTTTCAGGCAGCACCATGTGGATCCTTCAAATGTTTCATGTTGATTTTGTGACTGTCCCTAGTAGTTCTCTCAAGAAACCAAAATAGGGTCAACTTCTTCAAATAATTACATGGGACTTTGGAACTGATTGTAGCCATGTTCAAAGTCTCCTAAAACACTCAGACTTTTATTAACACTGCTGTACCTCATTCTCCAGGGAATTGTGTGGAAACTCTAGCATGGAATTATATTTCAGGGCTATCGAGTCAGACTTTTTGTATGTGTGAATTTATTCTGTTGTTTCTATTTCTGTATTTATTCCTTAGAACAAAACCCTAATATCATTAATTAATAGAAACTATCAGTAAATGAAGCACTGAACAAATATTTAAATGAATCACAAGATTATTTGGCAAATGAAGGGGAATGCATCTAGAAACTTATATAACTTATAGTTGGCAATTAATAGACATTTCTAACTGTTCTCTCACCATGATTTGCAGGGCAGTTTAATAGAAACGAAGTACTTGGGGAGTGCAGTGATATGGTTTTGACCCAACTAAATAAAACTCATATGCATAAATATAATTAAAATAATAATGCATTTTATTTACTTGTGTAGTGTCTAGCTACAGCTGCATTCTAGCTGCTTTGTAATAAAATTAAAGCAGCCTATTAAATACTGATTAGCTGGTTAGAGGCAGATCGGATTATAGCAACAATTAAAATCATTGTAGAACAATGTACTCAACCAATCTATTCTTCCTTCTGCAAACAAGGACTTAGACTAAAGTTCTTTGTTAGGTACATGTGCTTTGAGTACATAGCACATTGTTGTGATATCAAGAAGCTTTTCCCTGTTTGGGAATGAGACCTTTGAAGTACATTCCAGCTGGAGACACCACATAAAGGAGGGTGCACAGGTGGAAATGAATGGGTGTGTCATATGTGGGGCTGGGTGGTACCTGCCTGAGCTGAGTGGATGGAATTGTGAAGAATGCTTTTCCATTAAAAGCAAATGGTAGAACTCTATGCAGAAGGGAGTAAGAAGCCATAGGCAGTACCAGGATCAAAAGAGTGCTGGTGGATGTTTTGGATTAACGATGGACATGTTAATGCCTCTCCCATAAATAGGAAAGGCTTGAGTTCACACACCTACCAGGTAGAATGCTACTTTCTTTTGAGGAGGTTGAGAAACAGGATCTAATCATGCATCAGTTCCCAAAGTAGCATGATAGTCATCCATGTGCCCTTATACAGTTTTTGCCATATTTGTGTTTGACCTGTTTATGGCAGTTATATACCAGGCCTGTCTGAAAAAAGTCCAGCCATTTTTAATGGAATGAGAATGGTTTGAGTGACATTAAGGTAACCTGACAGCCAAGGAATGCACGTGCACGAACAATGATGACTTCACTATACTAGTTAGTGGGGGTGGCAGACGTAGTTGAGTAAGCACATGTACCATGTGGTTGCTGAATTCAAAATAACTGAGCAAGTAGAGCAACGAATCTGCATCAGATTTTGTGTTACAATTGAATGTTCCTCTGTGAAAATTATTTGGGTGATACAGAAGGTCACAGCTATGGGAAACTGGTGATTGGCAGCTTCATTGCAACAATGTGCCTGCTCATGTATCACGTCTCATGCAGTTTTTTGGCAAAACATCAAATGAGCCCGACTACAGCCCAGATTTGGCACCCTGCAACTTCTGGTGATTTTACACCTTTGAAAGGAAAGAGATTTCAGACCATCAGTGAGATTCAGTAAAATATGATGGGCAGCTGATGGCGACTGGCAGAACTGTGTGAGGTCCCAAAGTGCCTACTTTGAAGGGGACTGAGGCATCATTGTCCTACCTACAAGGTTTCTTATATCTTCTTAAACAAATTTTCTATTTTTCATATTACATGGCTGCCTACCTTCTAGACAGACCTTGTATGTAATATATTAGTATATATTAATATATATTATATATGTAATAAATAATATATTTAATATTTCTTTGAATCACTTTTAAAATATAAATTGTGGGGGAACTTTGTCCACAGAGCTCCCCAGCAGCCATGGGTGAGAATAAATAAGTCTACCAAGACATGATCTGCTTGGGGAGGAAAGTGGCCAATCTCTCAAAGGAGAAGGGCCATAAGCCTATCCCTCAATGGGATTTTATTGGGTTCAATTTGCACAAGAATTGTAAAGGTCATCAATCATTGTCAGGCAGTAAGGATCAAACAATAGGTAACATACAAGGAACTATGAGAGCTTTTTCTAAGTCAGGGTCAGTTAGCTAAAGGACTATGAAACTTGGGGAACAGACTCATTTCATGCTTGAACCCTTATCAGAAAACTAAGGGCATTCTTAGCAAAGCAGGTTTCACAGGATTACTTGCATTCTTTGTTAGGCCTGATTGCCCCAGGAAACCTGTTACTGCCCAGGGCTGTATTGCCCTCCAGTATTGTTTCAGGCTTAAATCAGGCAGGGGAAGTAAGGCAGCAAAGAGATTAGGAGACTTCTCACAGACAGAATGAGGACTCAGGCTATGTCAAGGCTGAGGGGTGAGGGTCCATCACCCCCTTTTTCTATAGCCCCCAAGTCCTTCCCTCAGGGGTCCTTCATGACCATGCCTGTCTTAGGTCATCCCTCCTTTGAGGAATCTTACCTGTCATTGGCTAACCTGTCAACTGCTTGGGTCCAAGCAGGGTGAAGTAAAAGGAGCCAGAGGTGGCATCCCTGCCAGGGAGATAAGCTTTGTCTCCTTAGTGGCTTATGGTCCCCAGGTCTCTCACTCAGCCTTAGCCATAGGGGTGACAGCTTCTGAAACCAGGCAGAGTGGTTCCCAACAATAAATTTCTTTTTAAACGAAACTCACCATTTTAAGTGGGAATCATGCCACCTATCATGAAGAGAAGGGAAACATAAAAATACTCAGTGAAAATAAATGATCACAAATTAATCCAAGGTAGATGTTGTTTCCTCACAATGGCTCTGAACCTGAGGCCTATGCTCCTTTTCTTAAACAGGGAGATTTGCCATGTGTTATGAGACAGCTGAGTAAGATATGTGGCACCACACTGAGACTTTCTCCTTGATTTAATAAAAAGCACTGAATAACAATTTCAACAGAAATAAGTTTTGCATTGCATGAATCAGTGTTATTTAATGCCACCTCTTAGAGGTGCCTAAAGTCCTCTCCTGTGTGTCCATAGTGGTGTGTTCTCACCTTTGGGGACCTACTGTCCTCTGAGATCAGCCCAGACCAGTGGTAGGTGAACAAGGCTCATGTTTCAAACCTACCGTTCACTGTGTGTCATGTCTTGATTTTACCTTCTCTTAGCCAGATCATAGGAATATTTTTGAAGAAGTCACAAGAAAATACCTGTGCCAGGCCAGAGCTGCTGAGTAGGTGAGTCTATTAAATTCTGAGGGTCGATGTTCAGGAGTCTGTTGCCTCACCTCTTTTGTTTTCTCTTTTCTTGGGAGCAGTGCCTGCCTGCAGGGGACATAGGTCTGTTCTCTCCTCCAGAGAGAAGCTCCAACCAGGCAGGAGTGGGCCCATAATTTTTAACAAGAGGATTAAGGTGAAAGACTCCAACATACTTTATTTACTCTATTGTCAGTCAAGACATTCCTCTCCCTCACCAGGCATAGGGAGCAACTTCAAACAATCACTGGGAGAAATTTCAGCAGGAATAGGGAAAATAATTTGAACTTGTGGGTGTTACCCTGGACAGATTTACACATACCAACCTCTGATCTAGAGGTCAAATTATTGAATTTATGAATTTTATTAGTTCCAAGATATCATGAATTATAAAGTACACCAACAATGTAATAAGACTTATTGGAAAATTTAAAAAGAAAAATCTATATTAAATATGTATATCACTTAAAAAGAACCCACATTTATAAAATATTAAAATGTGAAGAAAGATGGCTACTTTAGAATCAAAAAACAAACTTTCATGTCCTGTTTTTTTACTACTTTAGCATCATCCCATTTCTTTAGAGTCTCGTTTATTCATATGTCACTCAAATATTTGGCCTCATTCTCTCTGTTTATGTGATTCTGACTGAATTGGGAAGCCAAATAAGGATGTACATCATTTGGGATTTATTTTTTCTTTTGTATGATATTTTTCATTTGCATAAAAATACAAATTCATGGCACTGAGTTGAAGCATGAGCTGTGATATTATCATGATGACATTGGGCCCAGTTCCTAACTGGCCAACTCCTTTCCTTTTTAGAAAATGCTCACTCACACATACATGACTAACTAACTAACCAAAGGAAAACTAACTCATCTTTTTTTATTAGCTGGGTGTTTGGATATTTGCATGCATGTAGAATCTGGGCGAGTTGTACTGAATGTTTGGAGAATGCCTTTGCCTGCATTAATGTCACTTCACTGGCCTGGATCCAGGCTGGACTGTGTATTTCTCTTGTGACCTAATTGAGAGTCAGATTTCATTGTAGTAATGGGAGGGGTGGTCAACCCAGAGCACCCATAGCACTGGAGGAAATGCACCAAGAGGAAGAGAGCATGTTTACTCCTGGCTGCTGATGGTTCACACTGCTTGCCTCAGGCCTGCCCAGGCTGGGGCACTATCCTCAGGGCTAATGACCACTGGAACTAGAGGCAGAAAGAAATTGAGAGGGAGAGTGAAAATCTTATTGTCTGCAAGAGCAGACAAGAGAAAAGATGGACATTACACTGCACACGTCTGAATGCTCTGTCCAAGGAAGTAGGGTACTCTGAACGGAGCTCCTTTGACCCAGGAATGGGGAGACTACTTGCCTTTGATGCTCACTCATCGTGAGAAGGTATAAAGAGGAAAGGAGCAGGAGGAAGGGAAGTCTGCTTGAGTATTGGACTAGAAGTTCAGCAGAGAATTGACATGCTTCTCTTTCCATCCTTTCTGTTTCTCCTCTGATTTTCATAGAAACTAAAGTTTCCGACCTCTTGCTCAAGAACATATATTTTTACAATCAAATGCTTTTCTGAACTTGTAAGATGAATGCAGAATCATAAACATGTCATTAGAATGGATGTTAGAATGAGAAGAGGGAAAAATTGAATAGGGGAGGAGTGATTTTGGTCTATTTGCAAATGTTCAAGTCATGATGTTTACAGTTTAGGAAACTGTAGTTCTGGCAACATTTACTCAGTGCCCAATGGATGTTCAATACCTCTGCTACCTCAATTAAAAATAATCCATCTCTCTCATACTGATGAGTTGCTCCAAAAACAACCACTGATTATTCCAACTTCAGGAGAGAAGATAATGTACTTTTAATTGGGGGCAGATGGAAAAGGAATACAGAGATGGCTTTCTACATCCTAAGAAAAGAATTCTACCATTCATCAACCCTTGCAGACAATAGACATGGAAGTGTTTGCTTCCAAAGGGACTCACTTAGGAAATGCCTTCTTAATGAAAATTACACCATGGAAATTACTGAGATGCCCATCAACAAATCCAAGTCTCCTATTTCTGTGGACTGGGAATCTATGTCATGTTAGAAAATAAGCTGGTTGTTTCCAACCTGAGAAAGAAACGATGTGGCTTTGTGGTGTGGTTATTGGTGATTACTTACTGTCCTCAGATACTAAAGTGACTATTGTATAGAAGAGGGATTAAAATTTATTCTTTCTAGTCCCTGATGACAGACCCTAGTAATAGAGAAGCTTGTTTTAACTTGAGTTAATTGCATGGTAGCAAATAAAGAAATCTACCAGTGGAATGATTAGTCCTTAAAAAGTTGTTATATTCCCCATAGTGGAAAGATTCAAGGAGATTTCTGTTTTTGGAAGCAAGTAGCAGAGACCAGCTTGGACTAACATAAGTTGAAAATAGAACTTATTAGAAGACTAACAAGAAATTAACAGACTCAAGAAGGAAGCAGGAGAACCAGACTTAGAAAGAGGAAAGGTATCAGGATGGAGTCTACTTGGCTATTGAGGTGCATTGTTATAGGGAGGACTGAGTAGTGTGTCACTCTACTTAGGACTCAAAGTCCTGGAAGAGAATGGCCAGTAGGCTGAGCTTAAGTCATCTTTTGTCATCTAGAGTAGGGCCAGTGTAACATCTACCAGAGGTGTCCAGGGATCCCTTCAACTTCAGTAGTGGGGGGAGTGGTAGGGCACCCAGTTTACCAACCTACAAAGACTGCCTGCAATAGGGGAAATCCTCCAAAACAGAATTGGGATGCTGTTACAAAAAAGGAATAGGAACTGAGGAGCCAAAAATTAGCAAGCAATTTTTGCTGCAGAAATTGAGCAAACATCTATTATAATACCACAAAGGAGGACTTTTCATTGGGCAGGGAATGAAGTGGAAAGGCTGGGTCCCTCTGGCTCTAGTAACACTCATTGGCAAGATGAATATATTCCTTGAGAGATTAGGGTTTGGAGCCCTTTACGGGTAGCCAGATTCTACCTGGTATTTGTTTCCTTTTGGAGGTTTTTATCTGTGATAGAGTAACCAAATACTATGTCTTATAAAAATTGACATGCCCAGAATCTCGGAATTCTTTATTGGCTTCTCTTTCCCTCTTACCCATTTCCTGTGATAATCAGTGCCTAAAGTCTACTTCAGGCAACCTCTTCAAAACTCTCCTAGGCAAAAATAGTCACCTCTTTATTGTGTCCCCATAATACTCTCTGTGCACACCTCTAGCAGAACATAGATCAAAATTGTCTGTTATATTTGTTGTTTCCACCACTGGACTGAGAGATCCTCGATGCAGGAAACTTGTCTTTTATTACCATGGTTTTAACACACAGCACGGAGACAAGGAGATGAACAAATTGAATGATAAAGTAATAGTGAAGAGACCTCACAGAGTTGGATTTTACACTGGTGCTTCTCTCACTGCTTTCTCAAATAATCCATAATCCATATACTTCTTGGTCCTGAGCACTGTGAATATTTGATCCCCTGGTATCTGTCAGATGGAACCTTTCTCTGAGAAGCTGAAAGCATTTTACTCTATTGATTTGTTCTTACCAGAGCTGAGCTGTGAATGGTAAGCAGGCATTTGTTTCTATTATGACTGTCAATAGTACATTTTCAAATCACTTTTATCACAGTGGTTTCCAGGGAGTACACCTTTAATTTACAAAGTCAGATCCCTAGAACTGAACCGAGCCAAACCAAACCATAGTAAGCTATACAGCCTAAGTTTTCAATTTATGGACATTATTATTGGGGGAAATTATCTTCCTTTCTGGTTTAGATTGTGTATGCCTGTGTGTCTGAGTACAGAATCCTTAATTTAGATACAAACAAAAGTTTATACACAAGCCTAAAATCCATTAAAAAATAAATAATTCCAACTAGAATGTTTTAGAGAAGAAAGAAATTACAAGCCAACAGGGAAATCTGAATGAGTCAGAAAGCTCTTGTTTCAAATAGGCTGTGGTAAGGTTATGTACCCCTCTGAATACTGTCCTTCTTTATTGGTTGTATAATCTGTGAAGTGGGGAAGATAATAACAGAATGTAATTTATAGGTTTGTTGTGAGGATTAAATTAATTTATTGGCTCTTGGTTTATTCTCTATTCTGCATAGGTCCAGACGTCCTGGGCAATAGTAGAGGGAGGGAGAGTGAGAGAGCAGAGATCTCTTCAATGCCATAGCTAGCCAGATAGGACACCATGAGCATGTACCTCCTTATTTCCTACTTCATGTTATTTCCTACATAGAGGATAAAATAATACACTCATACAACAATGAGTGGAATAGGGCTATATGCATCTGTATAGTTTGCTACCTATTTTGATTTGGTCAGTTGCCAAGAGAAGTTACATTCAGAATAGTTCACTTGAACATGCCATTTCAACCTGACCCTTAGATACTGAAACCAAATCCTGCCTCTTCAGTATTTAATTATTTGTGGCAAAGATACATCTCAAGCTCCTCTTGATAATCACCCTGATGGTGTTGGGCTCTGTGTGTGGCCCCATCTCTAATTATTGTCCTCTTTACTAGCATGTGATTTTATCTCATTTCAGTGGTTGGAATCCTGTTTCTAGGACAACCAGAAGTTGGCCAAGGTCTCTGTATCTAAATAGTCTGAATCCTGCTATAGTCTTGATTCCTCTCCCTTTTGTGGTCAAAATATTCAATTAATTCCATGATTCTACCAGCTTCCCCTCCTTGTGTTCTCTCTCTACACAAGGTCATGCTCACCTGTACAGTTCCTCTAAATATCTTGCATTTCTAAATGCTAACCTTGATGGCTTTCTCTTCTACCACACAATGGATACCCATTGTGATAAGGACTTGAACTGAAGTGATAAGGACTTCCACTGAAAAGTGTTATTGACAAATCATTTGAAAGAGTGCTTAGCACATAGTAGGAACTCAGTAAATCTGAGCTGCTATTAATCTCATCATTATTATTACTCATTCCCCATTCCAGTTACTCTGAGGATTAAATGATAAAATATTCATAAAATGTGCTAGTATATTGCCTGTAACATTGTAGGCACTCAATAAATGTTAGGTACTGCTAATTAAAGGAGCAAAAGCCATAGATTTACTTAAGAAAACGAACGTCTTAAGGTAATTATCTTGGTTCCATTTTGCTCATTCATATGTGCTGTTCCCTTTGGCTAGAGTGCTTTACCATGAGGATGTGTTTTTAGAATGATGCTTCATCATCAAAAGGTACTTCATAATGTTTGATTATCAAAAAAAGTCACATATTCAGTTACTAAGTTCAAAAAAGTAGCATCATATTTTACGTATTCATTTTAGAGTGATGATTGTATGTTTTTACAAGTGGTTTATGCCCATTCCTCCACCAGGGGTGCTTTACTCCTTTGGACTTTAAACCATTCCCTCACTGGCAAGCAGCTCTGGAAATGGCAAGCTCTAGTGGCCCTTTCTGCCTCTGTTGGCAGGGTGTCATGACCTGTTGTTCATGTTGTTTTTGCACAAGGACACCTGGCTGAGGGAGCTTGAGTGGAGACTAAAATGTCTTTTCTCTTATCTCCTTTGTTTAAAAATTTCTAGATTAAGGTCATACCACTTTGCTGATTTTTTAGATGCTGGTAAAATTTTGACTAAAAATATTTAATTAATACTGATTTTATAGAGACAAGGAGGGAGGGTGGGAGGGAGGGGGGGAGAGAGAGAGAGAGAAATACCAATTTATTTCTCCACTTATTTATGCATATGTTGATTGATTCTTATGTGTGCCCCGACTAGGAACTGAACACACAACCTTGTTGTATCAGGGCAGCACTCTAAACAACTGAGCCAATTGGCCAGAGTGATGCGGGTAAAATTTTTACATTTAAAAATTCTAAATCATTTCCTTGCTATTTTCTGTTAGTTTCTTTTTTTTGAGGGGGGAGGGCAGTGTGATTCTATGCTCCTACCTCACTCAACTATTAACATACAACAAAGTGCTTTTTAATAAAAATGAAAGAAGGCAATTATTTTCTGCTTAGTTTTTTTTTTTTAATCAGTTAAATTTTCTTGGTTGCAAGCAGTTGTACAGTTTGAATAACTTAGGCAGAGAAAGTGAGGCTTGAGAGGATGCTGGATAGTGTATGGAATTAACACATCCTGAAGAAGAGCTGGCACTGGTGCCCCAGCAGGGCAGATTTGTGGATGTTGGGAAGGCCCTGGTCATGAGGTTACTGAATTCTAAGTACCTACCGGGCACAAATGTGAATGTCAGCCCTATCACTGCATAAAGGAAGGGGTGTTCTCTCAAAGCAGCGGTGCTTAACAGGAGTGATTTGTCCCCTCTCCACCTACCACCTCGGGACACTGAGCAATGTTGAAGATATTCTGTGTTGTCCTAACTGGACAGATGATGCTACTGGCATCCAGTGTGTTGAGGACATAAACATCTACAATGCACAGGACAGAACTCTACAACAAAAACTCACCAAAGACTGATCCAAAATGTCAACAGGGTTGAGGTGGAGAAGTTCTGCCCTTAAGGGAGGGAGTTTAGGTAGACAAGAACAACAGCTGTTCATTACACTCTTCAGTGGGCATATGAGCAGTCACATTAATCCAGGAAAGTGTGTGCATATATATACTGGTTCCATTCAGACTTGGAATATTGTGTCCATGCCCTCTTTTTCCAGCTTGTCTTTTTTAACTGGAAAATTAAACATTTTACTTCCTTGGAGGTACAGTCACTGAGATAGTGTCTTACTCTTGCACCAACACCCAGAAGTCAATTTTAATTCACTGAATAAAGTCATTTTGATCTTCTACTTAATGGTTAAGTTTGTTTGTAATTCTAATGAGGTTTGTAAAATTAGATCCCTACATAATGGTCACCATACAAAATATAGAACACATTGATTTGATAATAAATATCAGTTTTAGGGCCATACACAAAGGATCTTATCTTTGAGGCTCCCATCCTTTGTCCAAAAATAATGGGTAAGAACTTCCTTTTGTTTTCTTAATCAGTTGGTGGTTGCAGGTGTTTCTGTTCCTTGTGACTGTCAACTAGCCATGTGATTGTGGACAAGTCACTTAATCTCTCTAGACTGCAGTGTCAACAGCAGACATATTTTGAAATGAGTGTGGAGGAACAGAAGAGCTCCCATCCATCCTGGCACTGTGGACTTGCGCTATGTGAGTCACACGGGCTGGATGGGCTCTTCCTTCTGGAAGGCTGAAGGCAGGAAGCTTTCTGTTTTGGATGGATCTTTTAAGTTTTCAGTAGATACCCCAGTGCCAGTCTTTATGTAACTTCTTTTTTGCCAGTATGGGCACAGCAAGATATAAAGCAGCATTGCACATTGATACATTTGAATGGATTTTAAATGAACTTTCTCTAAGCAGATAGAAGAAAATTAGAACCTTGCTAGGGAAATCCCTTGGCAGACAAGGACATCTGTCGGTGATTTGGCAGTGCTGGAGCAGTTTCCTCAGATGGCACAGGCAGTTTCCCGCAAAATGTGAACAGTGTGTTTGCTACAGGCAAACACAATCATGTTTGAACCTCACCAGCTTCTCTCAATTATAAGGAAATGTCACTGTCAATTCTCCAATGCCTCAAATGATCCCAACCACAAGTTCTTTAAAAAAAAAATCAAGCTCAGAAGTTCGATTCTTTGAAAAGCGATTGAATACCATACAAGTGTCTTTCTGCAAGCTGTGCACAAAGCAAACTTTGATGTGTTCCTCAGTGTGGATAATGTGTAAAGATGTTCATCTTTATTACTTGCTAGCAGTATGGTATATTATTATATAAAGCTAATTTGTCTTTTACTTAAACATTTAAAATGCAGTTTTTTTCTTTGCTGTTGTGACAAAATGGAAGATTAAGTAACTTTTGTTGCCCAGTGGAATTATCTATGCTCAAAAACTCAACCTAAATTAATTTCTGTTGGCAAAGTACATTTTAAGTATTATAACCATTCATTTTGGGAAAATTAATATTTCCTGTGAATGAATATTTTAACCAAAATGTGATAAGTTTATTAATAAGCCTGAGAGGGGAGAAAATCCAACTTAACAAATTGTTGACATTTTGCTTAATGGTTACCTTACATGTGAGATTTCTAAGAAAAATACATATTTGCTCAATTGCTATCCATTAATCTGGAAAATGTCCTCTCTTTAAATTGTTCAAAAAAGAAAACACACATGTAATTGTTACGAATGTTAACTCCCTGTGTGCTCTGCAATATGAAAGCTGGAATTAAATCTCTACTGTGTAATTTGGATGGTAGGTGCTTATTATGTATAACTTTTCAGACCTTTTTAAAATTTTAAGATGAAAGGATGATCTAAATATCCTTAGTTCTAATGACAATTTCTCTATGAAGCCTTCTCTACACCAATAGCTGTGGATATTCCTTTATATTGCACTTCCTTGTATTCCTTATTTCTCTGTCTATGTCAATTTAGTATTATTGTTATTCCCCTCACCTTCTAGACTGGGGCTCCTGGCTCAATATCTCTTGGTTGTTTTAACTTCTTCACATACAAATTGTGCAGGGTGATCCTTTGGAATTTCAAGATGATGTCCTGATAAAGCAAAAAGAATGAAGCTTTGTTAGGTTGATAACATAGATTGTAAACAGTGTGGTTACCTTCCATTCAAACTACATTTGAAGAGGGGTTTATGGGTTACCCTAGAATGTGAACACTTGATGGTCTTGACCTCCTGTCATTTCTTTGGTGTTAGAAACAGGATTTATGCTTAACTTTGATCCCCATAGAATCTAACCCCTCATTTGTCATGGAGAAAGAGCTGGACATTCCTTTGCATGGTGATTATTTCCTCACGTGACTCTTGGAGAGTACCGTAGATATGATTAAAAGTGGGTAAGGATTCTTGAGTTTGGAAGACCAGAGTTCAGGTCTAGTTTTACTGATTTCCAGATACAAGACTTTCAGCAAGCTGTTGGAGCTCTGTGAGCCCCCTATTTTTTATTTATAAAATAATAATGCCACTCTCTACCTGTTCTAATGATTAAACATTTAGTGCTCATTAGCTGCTATACAAATACCTTTATAATAATAGCTCTCACTATTGTTATTAGAAGTCAATGAAAGTGTTTAGAGCTCTGGGAAATAGGCTTGTGAGAAAAATATTTCGACCCCTCCTTTCCCCCCATATCAATGTTTTCTGAAGGTAACTTTGATAGACTGTTTTCTATGTACTTGTCCTTATTTTTCCATCACTACCTTAGTGTTTTTCCCCTTTCCTTTCAGAATAAATAGACATAGTATGGTTCCACAGACCTCCCTTCTACATGAGCACAGAAAATGAGGTGGGAAAGATACTGGGTAAAATCATTTAATAAACAGTGTCTTTGCACAAAACTGACAATACCAGAAATATATGGTAAATTTGAATTTGATGTCATTTAGAAAATCCTAAGCACATTTTGAAATATTTGAAATCGATATAGTAGAAACTTTGTAGGGGAATAATAGTGACACCTATCTTCACATTATTAGGATAAGTAGAATTTAAGTCTCATCTCTCATTTGTAAACTTTTTGTTTATTGATTTCTAGAGAGAGGAAGAGACAGAGAAAAAGAGAGACATTGATTTGTCATTTCCACTTATTTATGCACTCACTGATTGATTCTTGTATGTGCCCTGACTGAGGATCAAACCCACAACCTTGATATATCGGTATGATGCTCCAACCAACTGACTACTGGGCCAGGACTAAGTCTCATCTCTTGATGATGGTGGTGTTGGTAACAGCCATCATGTTGGGTGTGATACTATAAGGTAGAAACTATTATTATCTTCACACTGTGGGTGGCCAAGCTCCAGAGGTCATACATGTTTTGTGTCTGGTTGTATGCTTAGACCTGGACATATAAAGATAGATAAAATTTAGTTCTTACCTGCCAGGAGTTTATAGATTAAGGGAGAAGTAGAACACGGAGGGGCAGATCTCCTTACTATGAGAAAATGGCTACAGGAGTAGTTCAAACAGCAAGAACAGAAAGACTCAATCTGGTTTGTTTATCAAGGAATCAGCAGGAAATGGCAATTTGATTCAGACCCCGGCTAGTGGGGTCTGAGACATTATGGATGGGAGAGAGACGTTCACACAGACTTCTGAGTCCTGTGGAGGAAAAGGGGGGGCAGCTTTGCTCTCAAGGGGAGCCAAAAGTGGTGGCCTCCACCATGACAGGCCTTTATTTCTTTTTCCTGGTCATCTTACACAATGTCCCTCATTTACTATGCACAAGTTCACTTTAGGTGGTTACCTTTTATAGAAAACAAAGGAGTCAATGCTGCTAATCACATCACAGAAGAGGGATATTTGCAAATGAAAAGGCAAAAGTGGTTGAACTGGTTATGCTCATCCTTGGAAGGTTTAG
Organism: Tonatia bakeri; assembly: GCA_004024845.1. Taxonomy (NCBI): domain Eukaryota; kingdom Metazoa; phylum Chordata; class Mammalia; order Chiroptera; family Phyllostomidae; genus Tonatia; species Tonatia bakeri. The sequence goes on along the minus strand of PVIA01001302.1, from coordinate 130,870 downwards.
CATGGATTTTAGGAAGTTACTTTGTAGTAAATATTTGCTGCAATTCAGGGTGAGGGGGTTTTTTAGCAAAAGCAAGACTCAAAGTGGCCTAGGCACATTGCAGGCTTGATTCCCCACAGGAGAACCTATCTGTGGGCATGGGTCCTGTGCATCTCCAAGTGGGAGCTGGGCCCATGCCTCGCAGAACAGTCTCCTATAGCAATTGGCATGGATTTTGTAGAGTAGGTTGAATTTCCACAGCAGAGAAGACTGAGGGATGGGAAAAGGGGACTTGGCAGAACTGAAAGAACAAGGAATAACTGAATGAAGAAAGGTGGTCTAGAAGGAGAGTAGGGTATCCGAACAGCTAGAGTTGGAGAAATTCAAGGTGGACCTGTGAGTGTGTGGCCTGTGAGGACTGAGGGAAGGCGTGAGGTCAGGGTCTGAGGCTGTCATTGGTGATCCTGGAGAGCAATTGTATTTGAATGCAGAGGGAAGAAGCCAACATTGTATTTGGTTGAAGAGACCACGGACACTGGATGTTCAGAAGATTATTTCAAGCATATTTGTGGTTGGTAACATTTTGGAGTTCAGCATGAGTGAGCACACTTTTATTTGTAAGAAAGAGGAAGCTAAGAGTTAGTAGAGTAATCAATAGACTGAGAGAGATTGAATGCCCTGGATGATGTGGCTCAGTGGATTGAGCACTGGACTGCAAACCAACAGGCCTCCAGTTTGATTCCTGGTTGTGGCACATGCCTGGGTTGCAGGCCAGGTCCACAGTTGGGAGCATATGAGAAGCAATCGATCCATGTTTCTCTTGTTCATTGATGTTTCTTCCCCTCTTTCTCCTCCTCTTCCCCTCTTTTCAAAAAATCAAATCTTTTTTGAAAAAATAGGCAGGGAGAGATTGAAGACAAGATAGAAAGAAGAGAAGTTTACTGAGCCAAAGAAGAGGAAATGGTGAGAAATATTTTATCATATGTTGTATGAGATTTTGTAACCAGAAAAGACACCGGCGTTCAGGCTGCCTGTCACTACCAAATCCAATAAGCAATGACAGCGATTGAATCTTTTATTGGCGTTTTATTCAGATGGCTGGTGATTCGAGAAGATGGGTTCATACCCTAACAAACCATCTTGCTTTCTCTTTCCTGGCCAGATCTTTTATAAGGTGGTGGTGGGGGTCAAACGAGGTGCAGTGAGGGCTTTGAAATTCAGGGAGGATTAGGTGAGCAAAGCTGCAGCCTTCCTGTTCTCAGCAGTTAGCTGTTCCCAAGGCAGGAGGGTGGTCACACAAAAGGCCTGGATGCCTCCAACCTGTCCCCAGGTGGTAATCTCTAGCCAGTGCACCAGGAGGTCGGCTGCTTTTCTCAGGAGCCAGGATGGGCCTTATTTGTAGTTTCTGAAACAAAAGTTTAGCATACACATTACTTGCTAGACTTACAACTTTTTACCTTAAGCTAAAATTTTCCAAGTCTTGAGTCCCTTATCAATTTGAATGCTTAACTGTAGGCTGTATTACAAAGGAAAATATATTTTGGACAGAAATACTTAGTGACATTCCATATTCTTTTCCTTTAAGATAAGACTCACTTGAGTCTGCCAGAGTCCAGGATAAAGAAAACAATGGTTAACATGGTGCCATCAGCTTAATCCTAAACAGTTGCATTCTTCCTACTGAGGTTTCACTCTCCTCTGAATCCTCTTCTCTTGGCTTACCTTAGTCCACTCCACTTTCTTGATGCTGACAACTTCTGACTGACCACTCAATTGGTTGCTATTGGCTCCTGGCTCTTTTCTTTGTTCTTGGAGCTTCCAGCTCTTGGCTACCCAGTTTTGGCTCACATTTTAATGCAGATGAATCCATCTCTAATGATCTGTTTTCTTGTTGAGGCCAGGTCTTGGTCTTTAATATGCTATCCCACAGCAAGCTGCTTGTACTTAGCCCGGTGTGCCCTGTGACTATTCCTCTGCTGTCCCAGTGGGATCATGGGGCATAGGAAAGGACACAAAATTTCCAGGAATGAAGAAGAGAACTATTAAAAAAGAATACAGTTGGAATAGTCAGACTAGAATACAGGAGCAGTTCATCTCCAAAAAGCTAACCCAGGGCAGCAGGGTAGAGTGAGTCTGCTATAGATAGAGAGAAGGCTGATGAACTCCCAGCACAGGTTCCCAGGCAGGACAGAGGGACCCCAGGGAGAACAGGGCATGCAAATAAACAAAGACCATCCAAATGAGAATCAGCAGAGGCTATTTACTGAGAGCATGCTAGAGCAAGGGAATCAGCCACCACCACTTGTATTTGGCAGAGACTCAAAGGCAAGTGTGAGAGTGGCAGTTCTATAGAGGATAGAAGGGGAGGCTCAGGTGGCCCTGACTGGAGGTGGTTGGCATGGGGGACCTGGAGCTGAGCTAACTAGAAGCAGGACATTTTATGTGATTGGTTGGGGGAGCTTATTTCACCTTCTTGGGTTTGTCCCAAGTTGGAACCCTGGGGCAAAAAAATGGCGAAGCTGGCAGTTATTGATGAAGTCCTGACTATTCAGGGCTGTGGTTTGGCTTCCTGGACTGGTTACAGCAGGCTGTGGGGCAGAGTTCTGTTTTTATGTAGGGTCTGGCCATTGTGCCTAGTATTTGCAGTATCTCATGGGCTAGAGTTCCAGAGGGCATTTTCATTTTATGTGTGTACCTTATTGTGCGGGCCATGCTTTGACTTACGGCCTGGCCAGACCTGGGTTATAACAGAATTCTGCACTGTTCCAGGCAGCAGTGTGCCAGTACACTGTGCTTGCTCAGACTCTCATGTGTTCCCCATCGCGAAGTCAGGGGCTGGCTTCTGTATGGAAAACTGGAAACAATATTTTTAGAGATGTTAACTTTTATGGAAACATTAAAAGTAACACTCAAAATGCCTTTCTTTTCTGTTTACTCAAATATAGTTCTCAATGCAGCTGCAGCTCTCAGAGAAGCCTAATTACTTTCATGCACCACGAACAGTCGATAGAGCATTGGGAGAAGTCAGAGCTATACATTTATATTACTTGAGGGAGAATATTTTGTCTTAGAAATATTAATGCAGCCTCCTATCTCATGTTATAGAAATAACTTTTATTTGTGAAGTACAAGTGATTGACTTTCTGACCCACATGAGAATGTGGCCTTGGGAGAAGTATTTGCACATTCCCTGACTGAGTTCTTAATTCTAGAGCCATCAGCTCACAGAAAGTGCAGTGCATTCCTAGAAGAGATACACGTGGATATTCCTCGTCTTCGTTCATAGAGAGGTCAACAGGTTGGAGGACTGGGAAGTCAAACGTGGTGCCAGTCATTTCCAGTTAACATAGAGCTACAATGTACTCTGAAAGTTTTTTTATATCACTAAGCTAATTCTTATTTTCATTGAGGAGCAAAAATTGAAAGGTTACCAATGGAGAAAGGTAAAATAGATAACCCATGCGGAAAAATACTGGCTGTGAATGTTTTTTACTCTTTCCAGATTTATTGTTCTGGTCAAAACTCTAAATGCCTTTCTTCAGTAATATGGGTGCATATATAAATTAATGTGCTAGGGAAAATTATTATAGAGAAGTGTTATGTCACCTGGGGTTAGTGCTGCTGTTAATAATAATGTAATATATTATCAATCCAAAGTAATTTAATATGCTCCTTGGGCTAGTTGACATCGTAAGGACAAAAAAAAATGGTCTCCTATCTGTATTTCTGATCTAAAACAGTGTTGCCTATGGTCTCAAGGTTGCAAACTGAGAGAATACAGCAACTGGTAAATTTAACCAATTGCAGATACTACCAGGGACCAACTCGCAGTGTATGTCCTGGTGAAACAGAAGAGTGCAGGCACTGTTTGCTTAATGAAAGCTCACTTGGGCCCTGGAACGTGGGGAAGAGCTCTGGTTTTCAGGACAGCCTGTGATAGGCAAGCTGCCCATTGTGTCCTGAGCCATGACTCAAGGCCAGGCTTGGCTAATGCTGCATCTTGCTTTCCATGCCAAGCACAGCTGCTGGGGCCTTTTCTGTGGCCATCAGGGCAGGGCTGTACCCTAGGTATGTACCCACGGAGCACTCGGAGTCCTGCCAATGCACAGAGTTGGAAAGGACAAAATTCCCCTCAGGGCAACTTTACTCACTGTCTACAAACCCAGACCACTCTCCCACATGTGATGCCTTTGCTTTTTAAAGAAACCAGTCTATTGCTGCTGTAAGCCTACCTAACTGCCCAGAAAAAAAAGACTATATTTCCAGCTCTCCCTGCTTCTAGGTATGGCTGTATAACTAAATTCCGGCCAGGGATCGTGAGTAGAAGTGATGTGTACAACAACTAGATCATGTCCTTAAAAGTTGGAGGCATTCTCTGCCTCTGTCCTGCTGACCAGACAGTAGCTAAGGTGGCTGGAGTGCCAGCCTGGGCCATGAGAGTGAGGGGTGGTGGAGCAGAAAAATGGTCAGGTAGCCTGGGTTTTAGATGATTGCAGGGCCACCGCCAAACCAGTTCTGGTCTGCTGATCCCTAGGTTTATGCTTTATTCAGGAGAATAAAACCATGCCTGTTTAAGCTACTGATATTTTGCTGTTTATGTGTGTGTGGCTATATAGTTACATAGTTATACATATCTGATTTCTAACTAATAGACCATATATATATTCTTATATGAATATATGAATATTCTTATATGAATATATGTATATATAAAGAATATATATATTCTTATGTGTATATATAAAGAATATATATATTCTTATATGAATATATATGGATATATATGGATATATAAAGAATATATATTCTTATATGTATATATAAAAATATACTTATATGAATATATGAATATTATATGAATATATATGAATATTCTTATATGAATATATATGGATATATATGGATATATAAAGAATACATATTCTTATATGTATATATAAAATATATGTTATATGAATATATATGAATATTCTTATATGAATATATATGGATAAATAAAGAATATATATTCTTATATGTATATTTAAAAAATATATATATTCTTTGCATCTCCTTCAGAATCTCAATAAATTTTTATATCACAAATACAAAATATATACATTATGTGTGCATGCCATGTGTATATGTACACACACACACACACATATACACCCACAAGGTCTTTCCAGAAGGTACCCAGCCATGCAATATAAAAAACAGAGACTTTGGCCCTGGCTGGTGTAGCTCAGTGGATTGAGTGCGGGCTGCGAACCAGGCATCGCAGGTTCGATTCCCAGTCAGGGCACATGCCTAGGTTGCAGGCCATGTCCCACAGCAACTGCACATTGATGTTTCTCTCTCTCTCTCTCTCCCTCACTTCCCTCTCTAAAAATAAATAAATAAAATCTTTAAAAAAAAAAACAGAGACTTTTACTGAAGAAGATACAAGAAACATTGTGAATAGGAAAATGTCACCTCAGTACCCTTCAAAGTCAGAACCTTGGGACCTCACACAGTTCTCCCAATCACCATCAGCTGCCCCGTCGTATTTTCCTGAATCTCATCGACAGTCTAAAATCTCTTTTCTTTCAAAAGTGGTGTTAGTTTTGGGAAAAGCCAAAAGTCGTAGGGCGACTTGATGCTTCATAAAAAAACTGCACAACACATGATGTATGAGTGAGCACGTTGTCGTGGCGAGACTGCCCATCACCAGCTGCCCGTAGCTGCGGCCTTCTGAGTCATCCAAATAGTTTCCATGGAGGGATGTTCAAGTTTAATGAAAAATTTGATGCAGAGCAATTTGATTCATTGCTCTACTTGCTCGGTCATTTTGAATGCAATGGCCACACAGTACATATGCGCACTCAACAGTGTCTACCACCCCCACTGACTAGTGCAGTGAAGTCGTCATTGTTCACACATGCACATTCCAGTCCACTCTCCTTGGCTGCCAGGTTACATCGATGTCATGCAAACCATCTCATTATATTAACAATGGCTGGACTTTTTTCAGCATATATATGGAATAAATATATTCCATAGTTTTGATAGGCTATGTAGATTAAAAATGTTATAAGAATACTTCTAATTTGAAGGTCATTTAGTCAAGATAAATCACTTTAACAGCCTTTCATTAAAAGGCAGTTTTAAAGTCTGATTTTCCTTTCCCTTTCCTCTGTTAAATTCTGAAAAAAGCACGTTGGGAGCTGTTTCAATTGACACATAGATCTTGTCACCAACGTGACTATAGTAGCCCAGATTGATTCCTCTTAAATCATTTCAATATGGAAGAAGTAAATGTTCCTGTTCTTCAACCTTACCAAACTCTTTCTTCTCCCCAAACCACATAATTTGCAGGGCTTTTAGAAATGTCAGCTGTTTAAGTAGAGTCAGGCTATTCTTCTCCAAAGAGCACAAGTTAAGAGTGTTCAAAATTGAATGATTCCATTATGGAAAGCACTGTCTTCCGCAGTGGATTTGAGCAAACTAAAGAATGAATCTCAGAAGGCTCATTTCCTTTCTGTTTGCCATTTCATCCTGTTTCCTAGCACAGCACATTGAAGAATAACTAACTTTAGTCCTCCAAGATGTGGGGAGGCCCAAATGAAATGTCCCTGGGTTTTGAATTGTTTTTCTGTACAGATTAAACTCCATGTGCTAGTTATTATGTATGTGTAAGAGTTTGTAGCAAGTGGACGTATACAGCCCTGTCAGCGTTTTGGGGGGACTTTGCTTGGAACCAGTTCCCATTTTAGGCCTCTTTGCTGTCAATGTAATATAAACACCAGGGAAGGAAAACATGTCTCAGTCCATCAAGCCCATCATCTTTCTCTATGACTGCCCCTAATTAGGTTCTGAAAGTTTGAACTATAGAGAAGGTAGGGCTCAAAACCCAGGGATACTTCATTTGGCCCTCCCTACATATTGTAGGACTAAAGTTAGACTCTTCAAGAGCTTTATGCTGGTTGTTGTAAATGGGGGAGGAGGCAGATTGAAAGAAGTAGGGAGCAAATTCTTTTAGAGTATGTCAAAGATCCATTTGACCCTCAAAGTTGGTGAAAATGTTTGGAACTTGTAATGGAAAATACGTTTTAGGTGAGTTAGTGGGTGTGCATGCACATGTGTGTTGTTGTGTTGTCTTTTTAGTCTTACTGGGAGGTTCAGACTTTCAGAAAACTTTTCAGGGGCCTGTTTTATATCATGAGGCTGCACATGTTCTACCTTTGGCTTGAACTATTTCAGGTGGATATACTTCCATTGTCATTTTTTATAGGGTTTAGGTGAACTTGTGTGATAGAAATAAAATTGAGTGCCTCCTCCCAGAAGTCTTCCCTGACTCCCTCAAGGCTTGCTGACGGGCTCTTTTTCTATGATCCTACCGTATTCTATGCTTTAAGTCATTGGCCAACTGGGCTGCATCTTCCATCTGGCTGTTCCTAACTTGAGAGCAGTAGCCCTGCCCTATTCCCTTTTGGAGCTATGGCGCCAGCACTGTGCATGGCACATAGAGAATGCTCAGTAAATATGTGTTGAATTAATATATTTTTCTGGAAGGGCTTATTGTCTTGTGGAATACAAATTTTAGACGTGTGCATAGAAGTTGCAAAACAAATATCTGTTGATGGTATTTCCAATGCTTAAGTAAGTCTCTGTTGCAAGGGAGGCACCTCTGAAAGATTCATTAATGGTATAGAATATCATTTACAACATTAAAGCAATTTTCTGAAAGCCATATATATTACCCTAATTCCTCCCAAGTGTGTGGACTCAGTGAACACTAAACAATAAATTGATAACAGCCTAAGTATTACTGGAAGAAACAGCATGTTGTCTGTTATTCCCAGAGGTGGAGAGTAGAGGTGATGGGAAAGAAGGGTAGCTGCGTTTCTGTTGTGATGATCGTTGACAACATTTACATTGTGAATTTTGATTAGCCTTTGAATCCATGATGCAGAGCATTGAATCTGCGGATAGATTCTGTTTGAACTAGATTTCCTGTTGTCTGTTGAGAAGGCTTGGTCTGAAATATCCAATATGGTTTTTCTCTTTAGGTTGTGGGTTAGGAAATTTGGTTCATAGTCATTTAAAAATTTCTGAGTTTATTTACATTTAAATAATTAACTGATTAGAATAAATATTCTGTTTTCATAATTTGTTTCTAAATTTTCAAGGAGCAAAGTCAGAATAATATTTATTTCAATAGACTTGTAGATATGTAGTTTCTTGATGCATTGCTGTTTATCTAGGTTTGCAAGTCCAGAAACTCCAGTTTGTACATTTACCAAAAGTTGAGGAGAGTCAAGCCCACTGACTTATACTTATCCAACTCATAAGAAGGTGATGAATTAGAACACAAATGTGTTCCTGCTCCAGGAGAAATACAGCTGCCAAGTTGTATTGATGTTATCTGGTCAGCAATTTCTCCAGTGGAGTCTCAGTGGCAAATGAAATTACAATCAAAAATACGTTGTATTGGTGAGGGTGTGGGGGAAACAAGCGGTATCATATACCATTAATAGAAGTTTAAATTGCTACAACCTCTTCAGAGGGGATATTTGGCAATACGTCAGATAAAAATCCATATATCCTTTGCCCTTGCAATATTGGTTCAATAAATTTATCATAAATTTATCCTCAAGATAAAGTTTTCTCCCCATGTGTGATAAGACACATGAACAAGAGTATTCTTGTAGCATCATTCATGGATAGAAAGAAATCTAAATATCTATCAAAAGTGAACTGGTCAGATAACTTGTGGTACATTTATATGATGTAAAACTGTGCAGTTGGTAAACAGAATTCTGTGGTTGTATAATGTGGTGAGTGGTCTCCAAGATATGCCTTGGGGAAAATCAAAGATAAAGAAATGTGCATATAACGGGCTTCTTCCAGTTGTATCAGCAGAAAGGAATGCGCCCACATCCGTGTTGCTCTGCAATGTGTGCTTCTGCAATGCAGCAAACAAGTCCTTGTTCCTGGAGGACTGGAGTGGGAGACTCATTTTTCACTATATGTGTTTTGCATCTATTTGAATGTGTGACCCTGTGCTTGCATATATTATGTTTTTTTATTAAAAAATAGTGTAAATCACATTCAGATAGTTTGTTTCTTGTTGAGTTTGCTGAGTTTAAAATTAGCACCAAGGCAGGTGGTCTTGTTGGAAAGCATGACCGCTCTCCTGAGTCACTTGTCAAACAGACCCCATCCACCCCACAGAGCAGTCTCTCTCTGGAGAATGTTTTTCTCACTCTTTCCTGGACTGGCTCAGACACTGTCTCCCATGTGTGACATTGTTATATTTATGATCAGTTCCTCCTGTAGCTGAACTTTTGTTTCTTGAAGGAAACTTGGGAAACACGAATCCCAAAAGCAACATACTTACAAGTCACTTCTTAGGTTACTGTGACTTTGGTGAAAATTCTGTCACCAGGGGAGATAGTTTAAATGCAGAGTCCCAGCCCAGAGATTCTGATTTAGTTAGCCTGGGGTGGGATCAGGAGACTGCAGCCTGGGGGCTTCTGAAGCACATGATCTGTACACCCCTCCCTCCCTTGCTCTTTCCCCCTTCCCTTTCTTCTGAGAAATTTGGAGTGGTGTTTTTCTGATCCTGTCTCTAGGTTCCAAAGTCATTTGACTGTGTTCCTCCTTTACTGAGGGCACATATTTTAAAGAAATCAGTAGTAAATTATGAACAGCTCCATCCATTCTGTATCAGATTTTCTATAGTAGATACGGTAAGAATGGAAATATGACCAAGTTCAGCTTCCTTAAGAGCTAAGACAATGGCCCCTCCAAGGTGCCCAGCTTGTAATGAGATACAGATTATTTTATGCGTACTCATCTCAGCCTAAATTTTTCTTGGTCCACATGGATGATGGAAGATAGTAGTAAGTCTCTAAAAGTGAAGAAGAAAGAGCATTTGAGTTAAGTTATGGGCAGCTGACCTTTGATTTTAATCAGAACTGTTTTTAAATGGAAATAGGAAGTTGGAAGAATGGCAGAAGAGGGGCAGAATGGGGGAAAAATAAAGACAAGTGACATGCATGGGCTTTGGAGTCAAGCTGGTTTGACTCCTGATAGACCATCTAACCCTGGCAAGCTGTGTGACGTTGGACACAGAGTTGAACTTCTCTATGTCGAGGCTGTTAAATACAGATAAAACAGATAGCATTACCAGAGTCAGAATATAAAAATGAAAGAATATATATAAACAGTTTAACACAGTGCCTGGCATTTATCAAAGCTCAATAAATGGTGGCTAGTTGTTTTAATAAAACAGCAGGAATAAAGACAAAGATAATCACACGGGCTTATCAACCACTTCCTGTAGTTCAGTCAAGAGAGCTGAGTAGCGGTCCCAAACCTGCCACTAGCTAATGTCTTGTATGACCTAATCAAACCATTAAATTCCTTCAGCCTCAGTTTTCCAATTTGTGAAATGAAGAAGCTGAACTATATGACTTCTAAGGGCCTGTTCATTTCCACTGTTGTTTTTAATTCTAACTCTAGAGATAAGACAAAATGTTTCTTAAAATTCCTTTATCCCAGTGAATATCAGGTAATTGCCTTTCTTGTATAGTGCTCAGATGGAAGGAAGTCTTTTCTCTAAATGTGTGATCCTAGGCAGGATGTTTGCATTCCTTAGTCTCCAGTTGATTTACCTTAGCTTCAGAAAAAGCTGTTCTTTTTTTTTAATTCCTTACTTTGAAGTTTGTTGAATTAGAGCATGTTTGACTATTCTGATGAGTTAAGTTGTAAATCATAGGAACTATCAAGTAGATTAGGCAGAAGATATCTTCCACTCTGACCCCTTTTATTTTTAAATTTTTTTTTGATGTGATCCAGAAATGGGTGAGAAAGAACTCAGAGTTCTCCATTGTATCATTATTGCTGTTTTGTGCTCGTGTGAGAGGTATTTCAGGAGATTTTCTGCTCTCTCTAGTGCTCTCATGTTTAAATCCCAGCTATGTCTTATGAACCATCAGCCTTCAAAGTGTGTTTCATGGAACACTCATCTCTGAAGGTACTTCGTGAGCAGAAAGTTCTTTTGGTTTAAAATGTGTGGAAAACATGGACACCAGGATGCCGTCCTTGGAGAATCCCAGTGCACATTAGCATATTAATGACTTCAAGCTGTCCCCAGGGAAAGAAGTTAAACCACATCTTCCAGACTTACTCAAATTTTAATAAATTTTTAAATAAAAATAGTAAAACAACTATAAAAGATCTCAAAAGAGTGTTCTACAAACCCAAATTATGAAATACTTTTATAGGCCATGAAAGAGCCCTAGATAATTGATTCTGTTAACTGTGTACCAATCCTAGAAGAAGAAAAAGTAGGTTGCTAGAAGGTTTGTCTTGAAAAGCAACTGGAATGAAAATTTATGTATCGAAGTGTTAACTTTAATTGAGATGTGCATTTGAATATCAGGCCTGGTTTAATTTGTAGGTGTGCTCTGTTGACTCAGAAGAGAATTGATACATCTTTCTTGCCTTCACTGCAAGACTTTGTGAATCTCAGAGTTTCATTTAAATATTTTGTTGCTGAATGTGTTACTAGGTATGGATCTGAATGAAAAATAACACCATGAGTGTTCATAAATATATAATTAAAATTGTATTTGAGTAACCCCAGGGGGAATACCACCATGGCCATACAATGTAAAAGAGTTTCAATAGAATTTGACAAAATTCATCTGTCTGGCTCCAAAAATTCGCTCTAAAGATTAGAGAGTTACATTTATTAGAGCCCACACATTTCTGATTATGCATAAATACGTTGTTTCAAAGTTTCAGGAACATTTGAATCCTGGGTAGTCTTTTCTACAGCTCAGAGAGTAGTTTGTTTCAGAATTAGTTCTAGACACTTAGCTTCAGCCAATTCTTATATGAACAGCTATCATTTTAATGACAAATAGGAATATAATCTGTCTTTAGATTTTCCAGCTCAACTAGTAGCTGTAAATGTTATTTTTTATATTTTCTAAACTTAGCAAAGTTAGAGTGAAAGGGTTGTACTTAAATGGGTTTGTTGTGCCTGAAGTGATACAAAACTAAGACAAGGGCAGCAAATGCAAAAACAATACATACATACATACATACTTACATACATAAATTCAAAATGATTTGTTTAGATTAGGTTTATGAGCTCATGTATTTCAGTGGAGTGAGACCAGGAACCAGGGATAATCAGGTAGTCTCTTGCAGAAAAATAAACACATACAGTCCAGAAGCACTAGGGCATTGCTAGGTGTTATGTTGTAAGGATCTTCATTCAACAATAGCAAAAGTAAAGACAAAGGAAATGGGCTGGAGCTTTGTGGATAAGTAGCTAACATTACAAAGAAGTGGAAATGCCCATTTTGGATCACAGTTGTTTTGCAAGGATCTCAATGCAATGCAGTCCTTGTTCATTTCTTTCTCTTTTTCCATGTTAGATGAACACATGCGATTGGAGGAAATAATAGGTTCTAATAAATTTTTGGTTCTAGACAAAATGTCTGAATTCTGTAATCTCCAGTTGACTGTATTTAACATAAAATAAGAGTATGTTTCAGAGGGAGCAATGACTAAAGGAAGCCGTCATTGATTCTGTACCTTCCTGTGTGTGTGTAAAACAGATCAACAAGGAGCTTCTTTGTTGAAAGTGGGTAATGGGCAGTGATGTGCTTGCTGATAAATGTTTAACAACTGGCTCTCAGAGGAAAAAAAATTCTTGATATGCAGCATTGGCAGATTTTGGGATTTCTGTTGTGTAAATATTCCTGCTGTGGCCAATTTCAGGTTATCATCCTGACATCAATGGCCTCACAAAATCTGGAAAATTTAACAAGTAGTTCTCATGAGCCAGTGAGGGCTGGCCCCACACTCCCCAGCTAGAATTCTTAACCCTCTGGCACTCTGTGAGGCTGTTTTTGCAGACACCTGGAAAGCCCTTGAAGGCTCTGGAGACGGACTTTTGAAAATCACTGCTTTGTGGTCTTTAAATCCCTTTCAGATCCTAGATTTATAATCCTTTCTCAAGAAGTGTTTATGGGACAGAATACATTGTAATTGTGTGTGATGATGTTTAAAAGTTGATATTGATATTATTTGTTGTTGCTAATATTTCTTAGAGAACTGGTGCTTTAACTGGGGTACTATTAGTACAGAGAGAACTTGTTTATAGTATTCAAAAGTGGCTTTAGGGAAGGCAAGTGATTCTGGCACACTGGCACCTGGGGATACTTTTGCTCTTTGAGTATGGAGCCATTGTCAGATGAAATCTTTAAATGTGACAAAAACTTTGCAATATGGCGAATGTCTTTAACACAGGACATGTTATCATCCAGGAGGGGGGTTGGCAAATAATTGCCCATCAACTGAATCCAGTTACTGTTTTTATGTGGCTGATGAGCTAAGGATGGTTTTTACATTTTTGAATGTTTGAAAAAATCAGCAGAAGAATAATTTGTGACACATGAAACTGGTAGTTTCAGTGACCGTAAATCAAGTTCTGTGGGATCCCAGCCTCACACTTTTGTTCTTATTGTCTATTATCTATATCGTCACATCATCTCTGGCTGCCTTCATGCTTCACCAGCAGAGTTGAGTAGTTGCAGGAGGCTCTATGGAGTCTGGAGAACCTAAAATATTTACTACCTGACCTTTTACAAAAAATGTTTGCTAACCCATGATCTAGGCCATCAAGTCCCATCATATTCAAGGTTCTCTACAGTGACTAAAGCAATAGGAAAGCCAAATTGAAAGGAGTTCCATAAGGAAATGGAGAGAACCAGGTGCGGATTGTGAAAATTCTTAAAGTATGAATATAAGGATGCATGTTCATTGCAACATTATTAATCATGCCCAAAATTCGGGAGCAGCCTGAGTGCCCATCAGTAGATGAGTAGATAAAGAAGCTGTGGTGCATTTACAAAATGGAGTATTACTCAACCATAAAAAAGAAGGGAAGAAAGTAGAAACAGACTCATACATAGAGAACAGACTGACAGCTTTCAGAGAGCAGGGGATTTGTGGGGCTGGGTGAAAAGCGAAGGGATTGAGCAAAACAAAACAAAACAGCACCACCTCATAGACACAGACAACAGCATGGTGACGGCCAGAGGAAAAGAGGGGTTGGGGACGTAGAAGAGGGCAAAGGGGAGATGAATGGTGATGGAGGGAGTCCTGACTGGGGGTGGTGAGCACACAGTACAGCATACAGATGATGTGTTGCAGAATTGTGCATCCGAAACCTACATAACAGCATTAACCAATGTCACCCATAAATTCAATACAAAAAAGAAAATTCTTAAAATATGAAAAACAGTAAGAAGAATAAGGAATCTCTCACATTGCCAAATCACCGCCTTTTAGTTTTTTTTATAACCTAACACAAAGGAAGCTTTCTTCCTGTGCTTTCCTGGGTTGGTGTGTTCTGATCTGGATGGTCTCCTGACGCATGCCTGTCCTAGCTCGGCTGCTTATTTGATGTATGGTCTGGAACAAACTTCTTCAACAGTTCTCGTCTTCAGTTTGGTCATCTATCACATATAGAATTACTTTGATAGCCAAGTACAATATATAAACTGGTTAGCCCAGGATCCGACACATAGTAAGCATATACTAAGCATTACTTTTTGTTTGTTGTTGTTGTTACTATGTTTGTACAACTCAGGGCCTTTGATACATATGCATATTTATCTTTGGGTTTAGCTTTTATTTTTTATATTTTAGCAGACAGACATAAATATTTAATTTGATAGTATCCTTACATGTAATGCAAATTCTTCTCATCCCACATACTCTATCTACTGTAAATTGTCTTTAAATGAAATTCAAGCTACAGTCTTACAGACGTAGCCAATATTTAAAATTGTGGGCTAGTGAAGAAGTTAAGTGTCCCCATTATTTTTTTTTTTCTCTCTAAGAGGAGAGTGTCCTGAAGTAGAATCAATTCTGGTAAGGGGAGAAAATTATTTTGGTTATGAAGATGGCACAGATGTTTTATAAAAATTCTTTTCTGTTATAGTATGTTTGGTTATGAAATTGAAGCACACCTTCAGGGCAGAAAGGTTTTCCCACTGTAACAGTGCCTCCTCCACAGTCTACTCTGCTGCTGGCATTCACCAGTCAGACATTTACTCCTTCGGTGACTATTTGTACCCCCCACCACACACACAACCTTGAGGGGCAGACATTGTGTTAATCAAGTAATTATCAACCTAAGCTGCACAGTAGAAAACTAAGGAGCTTTAAATTATCCTGATGCCCAGGTTACATTTCAGTCCAATTAAATCAAAATCTCTGGAGGTGGAATGCAGACATCAGTATTTTTTTTAAAAGTTCTCTCCACAGTTGATCCCAAAGTGCAGCCTGCAGCCCAGGTTGATAATTACTGCTTCAGATCTTTATGTTTTTAAACAAAATAAAGCAAAAACCCTGCTATCGTGTTCCCGTGGTGTTTGCTTTTCTTAAGCATGCACAAGTGCGGCGTCTATTGTCAACTGCTTGTACTGAAGGCTATCACCAGGGAAATTTACTGATACAATCTTATTTCATTAGCTTGTTAATAAAGAAGGATCTTTTAGGTAGTAAAGGAGGGTGATAAACGATAAATCTTTGGTACTTTTCCAACTGTAAATCTCACTGATAGGTTCTGCTTGAGACCAGTGATCACTGGGGTTTTGATAACTGCATGGCTAAACTCTGCAGAGACATTTGGGCTCACCTGTCAAAATGCTTTTACCCAGCATGATTTTATAAGAGTATATTTTCTATATATTCACTGATGGTCTTATGCATTATTTTTTAGCCTGGTGAATATACATGCTACTAAATTTTCTTCTCATTAACATTCTGTTTCTTGTGTTTAGTTCATTATAGACATTTTGCTACTTTTATCTTTTACTTAAGTAAGAAGTGCTATAGTTTCACTGAGTTTGAGGCAGTTGAAGGAAAGTTAATTTATTTTGTTATCTCTGAAATAAAAAGAATGATATTACTCAACTCCTAGGGTTCTTAAGAAAAGAGGGGAGGTACTATGGGAAAAATAACTGAGTGGCTGGCACTAGTAGCATGCCACTGTTGCTATGACGCTGAGACAACATGTAACAAAGGTCAAGCACAAGGGTGCTGGTGTTAGTCTCCCTGGGCACCTGGATTTCAATCTCATCTAGACTATCTCTCAGCCATGAGGCAATTTACTTACCCTCTTTAAATCTCTGTTTCCTTTAGGTATCTTTAGGTGTGGGGGGTGTTGAGAATAAATGAAAACATGTATTTAATGCGGTGATTACTTTTCTTGGCATATGGTAAGCACTCTTTCAAATACATGAAATAGGAAGAAAGTATGTGTGTGAGAGAGAGAGGGGGAAGGAGAGAGAGAAAGAGAGAAGAGGGGAGAGAGTGAAGGGTGGAGGGGAAGGAAGAGAGAGAGCATATATTGAGTCCTTGCTTCTCTCTGGTTCCTGAACCACCACCAGCAGCAGCAGCAGCAGCAGCAGCAGCAGGGATGCTGTCAGAAACTTGGAATTTCAGTCACCACCCGGATTTACAGAATCAGAATCTGTGTTTCAAAACGATTCTCAGTGATTCGTGGGCACATTTGAGCAACACTGCTCTAGTCAGTGAATGGCAAATGCAGACACAACTGCCAGCACTTCCCAGCAGTACCCCCTGGGCGGGCATCACACATCGGCAGGGCAGTCCACCCCAGTGGCATCCTGCCTCACCACTCCAGACAGCCTCAGCTGGCTGAAGGGAATTGTCATGCCAGATGAAACCTATAGCAGAAGAAATTTGTCATGGCTGTAATGACTTCGCTGAGCTAAAAAGGCAGTCAGTTGTAGAACAATACTCGAACTCAGAGCTTTTCTATCTGAAAGCAGTAATACTGTATACTAAGTCCTCACTTACCACCAAAACTAGGTCCTTAGAAACTGTGACATTAAATGAAACAGCATATAATGTAATGAAACCAGTTTTACCTCAGGCTAATTGATACCAACAAGAGTTAAGATCCTATAGCATATTTCTGGTCACAAATACATCACTGAACTTACAAAGAAACACCAAAAACACTTTTAATATTAAACATTAAAATAAATGGGAACTACGCATACACTTAAGAAAGGTGAATAAAAACAAGTAAGATAATTATTTTCCAACTCACTCGTTTCACTTCACCATCGAGGGTAGCTGGAGCCTGTCCCAGCAGCTCAGGGCACAGGATGGCATCCACACCCTAGAATGGCCGCCCTTCCACCACACCCGCACACTCACTCAACCTGGCAGGCCCATTCACCTCAGGTGCATGTCATCGGGGTGCGGGAGGGAACTGGGGACCCAGAGGAAACTCCCAAAGACATGGGGAGAATGTGCAATCTCTACCCAGTGGCCCCAGCCAGAAATAATTTTTCCCTCATTAACATTATAATGAAATAATTAGTGAATCGATGTTATTTGAGGATTAGCTATACATTTTCTTACTCTGCCCCCATGATGTCATTTGGCAACATTCAACTGTTGTATAGCTGGCTTTGTTCTACAACTGGAAGGTAAAAAAGAAAATTATTAGTCAGAAAGATAAAATAGAATTCAATAGGAAAATGGAAGTTGAAAAGAAATAGGTTACAGTCATGATAGGTTACAGTCTCAGAATGATGTTATTGTGATTAACACCCAAATACTAATGGCAATTCCTAATGTGAAAATATAGGCATTGTGATTGGGGAAAAAAAAATGTGATGATCAGTTAATTCCACTGAATTCCAAATTTCATTTTCAAAGCTATTTTCCCCTGTGAAGTTGTCATTAATGTGACCACTGGATCCATTAGACAGTATTTCACAAACATATTTTGAATAAGGCACAAATTGAGGATATTTATACACTGCAATTGCCTTTCAAGCAATTGTTTTTGCTTGAAATTTTGCACCTTAGGGCTGGAATGAACCTTGAGATAGCAAACAATCCACCTTCTGTCTCTTGGGAAGGAGGGAAAATTTTTGTTCATCATCAGCAAGCAATACAGTTTTCCTAGAGCAAAAATGAAAACGCCATCCTAATACCTCTGCAATTTATCTTAAGCATCGAGTCTGCTGTTTCAGTGAGGCTGCTAAACATTTTCTGACTCATTACTCAAATGACTCATGCTCCATTTAGTGTGGTGGGAATACACAGAGAAGTGGCCAGATCCAACCGGGTGAGTGAGTGGCCAGAGTTCCTTGCATTTTGTTCCCTGGGACGTTAATTTGCTAGAAATCTCAAGATGTTAACGTTTCTCTGAAGTGTCTGGCTGACATGGTGAGGCCTCTTTCCTTACTTGGAGAATGTGCCAACATTGGCCTTCTCAAAATGGAACAAGGCATTCCAAAATTTCCCATTTCATGTTTATCCTAAGCTGTAGTAACAGTTTAAGTAATGTAAGACAGACTCTATCAATTTAAAATGCCCTGTATTTATATATCTATATGTGTGTATATTTGTATATCTATGTATATATGTATATCTGTGTATATGTATGACATATATGGTTACACATGTACGTAATATGATGTATCTGTTTGTATATTTTATACATGTATGTTGTTTTACTTTAGCCAAACTATAACCATTTGTTTTAAAATTTTCAGGGAACAATAATTCTTTCCCCAGTGCTTTAATTTGGTCACCATTTTTATACACCATTTTTATGATTTGGAAGCTTTTCATGTACAATTAATGACTCTCTGCCATAGAGATGGGTGAAGGGATTAATAATGCAGCTGCATGGAAACCAGACCAAGGACCTATGATGGTATCTTTTGAAATAACATTGAAGGTCAGATCATAAAACCACTTTCCTCTTTTGAATATTTTATTTCTTCTCCTGGAATTAATTTCATACCAAAGATATATGCTATAAGACAAAAGACACCTATGAAATATTTTCTAGGAATTAGCTCTACCCCATAATCAAAAAAGAAATTTAGAAACAAGCCTGTACAAATACATATAGGCACATTTATGTAAATTTCTGGTGACTATCATTTGTGTGATGAAGTAGGACTCCCCCTACTAAATTATTCATTTATTTTAGAATATTAATACAAGGATCAACAAAACTCATCTTCTCTTTGGATTCAACTACTATATTTTATATGAAATTTTCAACTTGTTTTCTCTTAAATGATTCTTAAAATATGTGCCTCATGAAAGGAATGTTCTACATATGGTAGGAATGAAATTTACTAATTTCCAGCAAACGAAATTATGTAGGTAATTTATAAGAATAAGATCTCTTCCCCCATTTTAAACTATAGGCTGAATGATGAAGGACAGAAAATACAAATGTTTATCAGCTAGATACTTAAAAGAATTTTAGTTCTCTATGCCTTTCTGTGTGTTTAAATGTCTCTTCCTGTGTTCAGAAACAGAGTTTAGAAAATGTGTTGGTCTTTTTCCATTGTCTTCCTCGCCTTAGTGCCTGATGCCTAGCTTGAGTCATAGAGAGTGATTTAAACACAGTTAATCTCAAGGCTTTAGGACCTTAAAGTGGTCCTTTAAGCCTTTTGAAGAGCTTGCTACAAAACTGCACTCACCTGGAATTACTGCAGCAATTGAATTATTGTTGGCACTAATATTAGGAAAGGGAAAGAAGATTGAAGTCTGTTTTCATAGCAGCTAATGAGGCATCTAACGATTCAAATGTCGCTCTAAAGCTAACCTCATTAAAACAGAGCACCTTGATTTTATAAATGTCCTGGGGTAGCTGGAAAAGTATATGTATTTATTGAATTAAAATAAAAAACACAGCTTTTCACCAAATCCAAAAATGTGAAAAAGCCTCTTATCATTGATGTCTTCTAAGTGTGCGAATACATTTTTGAATAGCACGAGAGAGGTGGACTCCTTTTTTTCTTACAAAATACAAATTTGGGGTTATTTGAAAGTGTACTGTGCCATCAAATTAAATGCACCATTGACTACATTTTCATTAAGAGATTTATGGTCAGCTGCCTTGTTTAGTGTATTTTACTAAATACTAGTATAGCTTCCATCTGAGTACTCATAACAGATATTTATGGGGCAGTCAGAAGGCATTAAATTGCCCCAGTTACTTCTGACACACAAGTGAGCATGGGGAACCTAACCCTAACAGGATAAATTAAGGGGAGGGGGATCTGGGTAGCTTCCAGACATTTGGAAAGCCTAGGCATTTGACTTTTTTGATTGCTGCTGAAACACAGCTCCAAAATTTGGCATAGGGAAGCTTGCTCCCTGAGTGGCTGTGTTCATTTGAGAAGGCCAGAACCAGGACAGGCTAGGTCCCACGCTTGCGATCTGGTAAAACAGTGCCCACTAATAAATGTTGAATAGATGAATGAATCAATGAGTTGGGTATTATCATTTTGGGCCAATATTATCCTTTTTATCTTTGAAAAACAACACACAGATGTTTTCTCATACGTAGGTCTTGTTTTAAGATGGTTATCTGCAGTTGCACATGCAGTCATCTCCAACCCTGGATGAGACCAGTGTGCACACGCACATGTACATCTGCGTGTGGACACGGATATGTAACTAGACTCGGAAGCTGCAGGAAATGAGAACTTGTAGGTTTACAAACTTTCCCAACTGCCTGGGAAAGTGGGTATTAACAGGGTAGGATCCAGAGAGATGGTTTTTCATCCGTCACCATCTGTTACATGGAAAGCCCTTTTCCCATTACTTTTCTATTTTAAATCTATTCCCCTGCCCTGGCTGATTGAACCTTTCTGAAATGTTCCAGGCAGAAAAACTCGCCTCTTCTCTCAGCTTGGAAATAATAACGTCTTCACATTTTCATGGCCTTTTTCGAAATGGGGACCTTTCATTTATGTTTCACTCTCAATTGAAATAAATTGATTAACGTCATGGAATTGTGTTTCACCACAGACCTTTCGAAACAAAAAGCTGCTTTTCCGATGTGTTAAGGGAACAGATTGTCCCAGATTTCTTTATCCTCCAAGGACTCAGGGGTGAAGGGAATGTTTTATCATTACATGTTATTGAATCCTAAAGAATGATTCAGTTTCATTTCTTCCGCTTTGCTTGTTTTTCCCTGGAGCATTTCCAACAGCATACCCTTGGCATTTAGTAATCACAGAGATCCCTCTCACACCCCTCTCTGATGCTTTCTGATTTTTCTCTTATATTTTCACCTCCTTATCTTTTGCCCTGTGAACTTTTCTGTACCTTGCCTTCCACTTCCACGCTGTGCATATGTGTGTGTGTTTGTTTTACCTGTCATGTTCATAATATCCAACAACCTCTTTGCCTCTTACACTTGGGATTTTCCTTTCACATGATAGCTTGTGTTGGTTCATCTTCGTTTCAGTGAGGTCCGTTGTCCCCTTTTCCCTGTCCTTCATCCCCTGCCTTTCCTGCTGGGTTGCCCCATGGGAGCCACCAGCAGAAGTTAGGAGGGTGAGCATGCTGTGAAATCAGGGTATCTCTCACTCCCTCTTTTGTCCTGCAGCCTCTTCTCTGCTCAGAGTTGTGTCCTTCCATTACAGCAGCTCCACTCGGGCAGCCTGGTCTCCGTGGTGTAGGGCTGGTGGCCTTGAGTGGCACTGTCCCTCCCTTGCTCCTTCAGCAGTAGGGTGGTGACGTCTCCCCTCCCTTGCTTGTCTCTGTTGCCCTATCATCCCATCGTGTTTTTTAAAACACCTTTATTTAAAACTCTTCACAGGAACCATCAGGAATGAATTCTGTTTCATGGAAAATAAATAACCTGTTCTTAACTTATAGGTAAAGAATGTTTGAATCTCTCTGAGAATTAGAACTAGAATTCATATTTAAGTTCCCATCTGACCCATGAATTCTGTCTCTGATGTCATTTTTTTCCCTGTTAGTATTAATTCTTCTTATTGTGTGCTATGGTCTTTTTAAACTTTTTTATACTTTCAAATGAAAATCTCTTTTTATAAAATAGGTGACTGACAAGTGTTTCCTCCGTTACTATGTAACCTGGTCTCTATCTCTGATGAGTCCCTCTGCCACCACTTCTGTCCACCCCATCCTCCTGGGTATCACTGCCACATTAGCATTCCGTGGGCACTCCTCTCTAATGTCTGGGCAACAGCAACAACAAAAAGATAATCTTTTGTTTGGTTTCAAAAGTCTTCCGGCAGCTGGATCTCAGCTTATCTTTCTGATTCTCTCCCTTCCTTAGCAGACCCTGGGCCTACACATTGCTTCCCCCAAAGATAACCTTCCCACCTGTGGACATATTCCTATCAGGTCCCTAACTAGCTTGCCATTTGTCTCCTTAGCTAAGTCCAGAGGTCCCTTTCTCCTTTATTAATTATTCTGATATTTACTACTTACTGCCTTATCTCGTGTATTTTTTATCTTATCTTACTTGCTAGAAGGTAAATTTTCTAGAGACTATGATCTTTATGTTCACTCACTCACTCCTTACTCCTTCAGACACTTCCATCTGTCATCTCTGTTCTTGGGGCTATCAAGACGAGAGAAGAATGTTCTCACCCTCAGGAAGTTCACAGTCACCTGGGGAGACAAACACTTTAGAAAGGAGGACAGAGTATGAAAGGGGTCATTATAAATCCCAGGGGACCAGCACCTCATCCTCTAGGGATGAAGGAGGGAGTCCAGGGAGGGCTGGGAAGGGCTGCTCTGAGTTTTCTGACCATGGCAGGTGGAGAGAATGAAAGGAGATGGGCAAAGGTGCTCTATACACAAGGGTCAACTGATGGAGCTTTGCTTTTAACTGAGGACCAGGGTGTGTCCAGGGGCATACACTTCAGTGAGCCATTTGTTTCAAAGTGATCACATGGACAGTGGTGTAGTTGTGGGTAGGGATTGTTGTCTGAGGATGGAGTCTTCACAACCCTGAAGTGGCTTCTATCCTGGGCTGTGATTATAGGAGGGGAGTGATTATAGAATTGACGGATGCTCCACGATGATCCTGTTCAGCTGTGGCTGACTGCTTTTCTATTATCTCAGTGCCTGCCTCAACCGTGCCCCAGTGGATGCACAGGTGGGGCTGTTTTAAACCAGTGTGGCACGGGTTAGTGTTACTCTGAGTTATGCTCAAAGTCACAAGGGAGAGTTATGATTTAAAAAAATCTAAGGTTAAAAGAAAAGATGGAGAAGGAGATGTGAGCAAGAATGCAGTTGCCAATTTGTGAGCGAAATAACAGGCTTATATGGCTTCATGGAAGTCACCCCCCTTGTTGCTTTGCAAGGAAAGACAGAAGGTGAGGAAGCAGAGGCAGGAGAGAAGAGAGCTTGGAAGTCTTGAAGAGCTACTGGAATCATTTCTAACTGGGAAGTAGAATACAATATTGAAAGGTATGCATAAAAACATAAATGAACATACAATGAGTTGTTACGAATGGAAGCATCTTCAGTTTTCTTTCTGGAAAGAGAAATGTCAAAATCCAGGTGATAGAGTTGTCTGACCCCTCACCCCCGTTGGCATTTAAGTGGGGGCAGCTGTCCTCCCCTCCCTTCTGGGAAGGCAGTGCAGAGAGCTGAGTGTGTGTCTTGTCTCCTGCCGCTTGCTATAGCTGCCCTGGATCCTACAGGACCATCCTGGGCTTGGTAAGGGCAGGCAGTTTCCTGGGGAACAAAACTCCTGCAGGAGGCCATCCTTGCAGAAGGGCACAAGCCTCTCAGGCAAACTTTTGCAGTGCTCCGGGTTCCCTTTCCCATTGTCATTGGGAATGTTAAGTTTTGGGATCTGAGGTGGGGAGAAAAAGTGCAGGAGATGGGACATTCGTAAGCAAATGTGGGCTCTTCTGCAGGAATTCAAGTCCAAAGGAACTGGACATTTCTGCAGAGGAAGGGAAGTGTCTGAGGGAAATGGTCATAATCCCGGGCAGTGCGTTGTTGTAGCCTCATGATTCAGGTTCACCGAGGCCCCACCATTTATGACTTCTGTGCAACTGAGTGAGTGACTTCCCCTTCCTAAGTCCATATTTTCTGGGACAAATCCAGGTAGTTCTGGGGAAGAGCTTGCATGTGGGCCTGGGACAGACCTGAGCACAGGCCCTGGCATGCCACTTAGTAGGTTTGGGTCTTGGGCAATTAATTCTCCTTCTTGGAGCCTCACTTTTATCAAGCAAAAATGGAAATAATAGGAGCTACCTTGTAGGGATGCCTAGATGATGCATATTGGTGCTGGTGGTTAAATAATCCCCCCACTTGCTGACCAGTTTGGTCCCAGAGGTCTGCTCTCACTGTCTCTTTCCTTTTGCCTTTTCCCAGTCTGTATAGGCTCTTCTTGCACCAGGTTGTGGAAGAGCCTTTGACTCAGCTCAAAGGAAATTACATGGTAAATCTGACTCTCTCCCATGCAAAGCCTTCTATCCTTTCTGTCAACCAACCACATGTTTTTGTTTTGTGTATTCTAGGACTCGGATGGTAGGAGTGGAGCAGGGGTTGGGCAGAGAATCCACAAGGCATGGGTAACACAGAGAAGCCTGATGGGCCTCATGGTTAGATGCAATGAAGACAGAGGGATGGTCATTTTGGAAATGCTGGCTGTGGACTTTTAGGCCATTTTATTATCGGCAGTCCAGTTTTCTCCCCTATGTCATTTGTAAAGAAAGATGCCTAAGAGGCTAGAATGTGAAGGGCATACCCAACCGATAGAGTAAATGGTAATTTAAAATTACAGGGTGAGTCTTGCCCACTGATGCTCAGCTTGGGGTGATTAAAACAGAAGTGGGGAGCCTGTGCGCATGTGCAGGGTGGGAGGTGGTCACTGCTTCTTCATGCTGCCTCGCAGTTAGAGGTTCCACATCTAATTTCTGCCTAAACATTAATCATTACCTTAGTCACTTGGCTGTCGTGGGTTATCTTGTGTGGTGTTGTTTTCAAGTGACCATAATTAGGAATTCATGCACTCTAAACCCAGAAAGGACCGGTGAGAGCTTTATAATCCAGAATTTTCTAAGGTGAGTTCAGTGAAACACTAGTCAATTGGGAAAGTCTGTTGCAAAGAATTCTGTGGCTGGGGAAATGTTGCAGATTATTCCCCTCTTGGAATCAAGATGACAGAGTTAACTTTTGGCCAAGTCCTGAAAGGAAGCTGGATTATCCAACATTTCCTCGAAATGTTTGAACATAGACCATTTTCAAGTAATGCCTGTTAAATCTTTCAGAACAAACTTGGAGAAACACTATCTGGCTTCCAAGCCTTCCATTTAGAAGTGAAAAGCAAAGACCGAAGAAATGATTTGCCCAAGTTTACTCTATAATAAAACTCTTGCATTCTAGTCCTGTGCTACAGATTAAACATTATTATCTTGTACTTGAAGGAAGATGCTAATGAAAAGGAATACTTTCTCTGATGGACTTTACTGAATAGCTTTCCATTAACTTGCTTTCAGATCATTTCTGCATTTTGGTTTTCAAAGAACGCTATTGCTTATTGTGTAACCATGTACACTGTATTGTAATTATAATTTTATTTCTTTTGAATTCCTAAGCTTTCTCTATTCCCTAAAGCCTGCCTTTCTTTTATTCCCTCCCCCATCACTCTGCACTTGTACAAATGCCAGTCTTTTGTTCTTCATCTTGAACATTACCCCAGGTAACTGAATTTGGGACCAGCTTTTTTTTTTTGCTCACAGTGTATATGCAAATTCCTGTGTACTGTAAAATTTTTCAAATTCTCCTCAGAAGCTGAAAGATTTCTGCACAATCTATTACTGTAAAAGAAAATTAATTTATATTAATTAATCTTTTCCTCCTAAATAACAATTTTTTTCTTGTTCTCTGTGTTGGTAATGCATTATTCAGTGTTCTTAATAACAGCGTGCGGTGGTGCCATTTATTCGCTGAAGTTAAGTACCCAAAGCAATGCTCCTCGGGATGTGTGCCTAATAGGGCAAAATTGCAGGGCTGGCTTGCCAGGTTTTTTTGAGCTACAGTGGCCACTAAGTGCTCGGAGAACTTTGGAACAAGTGCACTCTCTGTTCATCATTGCAGGGTTGTCAGTATTTGATATGAATTCACTGTGGTTCAGTCCAACAAACATTTGTATACTTGATGCCAAAACATGTGCTATGCTATGGAGATATTTTTTAATGTGTTATGTGTTGTTGTTTCCTGTAAGGAGCTCATCTCTGGTGAGGGAGATCAGCTTCTAAGTGAACATGTCACAGGTTGGAAAGTGCTGCATTATGTGGTGTGCACAGTGTGAAATTACAACAAAGACTAAATTTAGTGGGTAAAGTTTTCACAAAGGGGTGACACTTTATGGCTTCTGGAAGGCTAAGAAAAGGGCCAGAAGCTTGGGAGTTATGTGCAGTGTGACAGATAAGTTGGAGATTCCCATGCTCATGGTCTCTGTCTGACCCCAAAGTTCTCATTCCCAAGTTAGAGACTCTCAGACTATGCTGTGCACGGAAATGTAGTACTATCAAATGCATTACAAATAAAAATTCATTTCAGACCAGATTATACTAGTTCCAGTATAACTCTTTAAATAGTCCTTCCCATTATTTTCCTCCCGGCACCTCTTTGGTGCTCATTATAGGTCAGTCTGGGCGCTGAGAAGCCCCCATTTCTTTGTGTTTATTCTCCATGTAATCCTTACAATGACCTTGTGGAGGCTTGCTTCCCACACTCGTCTGCACATTGGAATGCCAGGGATCTTCACAATCTGCTGATGCCTGTGTCCAGACCTAGGGACTGTGTTTTATTTATTTGGGGCATATCCTGAGCTTTGGTTTTTTAAAAACTTCCCAGATGGTGACAAAAATGGTCTAAAATGAATTGTGGTGCTGGTTGTACAACCCGGAATAGATTTAAAAACATTGAAAGGTATACTTTCAATGAGTGATTTGTGTGGTATATAAATTATAGCTCAGTGCAGCTCTTACATTAAACAATATCTTAAGTGAATAATTTGGGAAGCACTGCTATAAAGTAAATGGGGAAACTGAGACCTAGAGAAACTCAGTGAGCTGCCCAAACTTCCATAGCAGCGAGGGTGGAATGGACACCCAGGCAGTCTGAGGCTAGAGCTTATGTTCTCAACACCACCCTATTGTCTTCAAACGTGAGGGTGATTCTAACGCCTGGCTCAACGGGCACCTGTTGAGTCATATGAGTTGGAGAAGTCATAATGGATTTGCTCCCATGGATCCATATACCGTCAACATGTCATGTTATACGAGCAGTGGATCTCATTTGTAAAATAATTGGCGTTAGGACAAGATAAAGGAATTAGTCTCCTTGGGAATAGAGTTCTTGATCACTTTATCACGGTACTGAAATGAGTGGAGCCAGCCTCCTTTGGTGACCAGCAGGCATCCTCAGAAGCACATTTAAAGAGGGACACACTGGTATCAAAGTTATAAATTCAAAAGCAGCTGTTCCACATCCTGAAACCTGAAGATAGAATTCTATTAAAAAAAAAAAAAAAAACTGCCTGGAATGGTACCTTGCATTTTGTTAGCTCTCTTCTTTCTCTCTCTCTTTTTTTTTACATTTTTTAAATTTTAATTGCTGTTCAGGTACAGTTTTCTGTCTTTTACTCCCATCCCAGCCCACCCCCCAGTGCTCCCCACCTCCCTCCCATTTCCACTCCGCCCCTAGTTTTTGTCCATGTGTCCTTTATACTTGTTCCTGTAAACCCTTCCCCTTTTCCCCTGAAATTCCCTCCCCTCTCCGCTCTGTTAGCTCTCTTCTGAATTTGGGTACAAAATGCGCAGAAAAATAGATCAACTATTATGAAATAGGAGAAACGTTTGGGTTTGGACTTATATGGCGAATAAGAAAGCAAGGCTGATTGGAAGCTCTGTTGTTACCCGTCCCAGGAAAATACCAAAGGAAGAAAACTTCTGAAAGGAAAGAATGATTCTGTATAGTAATGATACAGAATCGCCATAATGAATCGCCATAAAGGTGTCTTCTAGGAAGAATGTTGGTGGTGTGAGTCTCCAAAGCAGCCTGGTGGTGACTTCTGAGAGGGAGGCTGTGTCTCTTTTATGCAAAGATGATCTCCACTGACTTCCGCATGGCTACTGCTGCTGCTTTACTCACATGCTTCGTTTTTGAATAAAAATTTAGTTCAAACGGATGAGCTTAGCTTAGAACTGAAAGGGAACTCATTAAAAATGGCCTTTCTAGAGGCATAAAGGTTGAGTTCCAGGGTCAGGTTTAGTTCATTTTGCTGTAATAGTTAGGTGCCAACTATCTTCTAAAGTGTTGAGGAGTCTAGTAATTTGCAATTCATTTCTTACTGCTGAACATCAGCTGTAAGAGAATACGTTATCTTAAATATACAAGATTAAAAAACAAAACAAAACCTGACTTTACTTATGCTTGCCTGTAGTATTCACCTGAATTAGTGTTTGATTTCTTTTAAATTAACATAAATTTATCTTTTTTAAGTCAATGAAATCTACTGCTCTGACATTTCTCAAGGAAGAGGGAATTCCTGTTAGAATTCATCAGTAAGGAACAGAAGTAAGGACTGGGTGTTCTGGAATTGTCTATCAATTGAAAGAGTTGTGCTGTTTATAAATTATTTTATTTTCTATTTGGGATCAGCCCAGCTGATTGTTATGGGTCATCAGGCTGAGTCAACAGGTAGCCTGTGGAGGTTGCAGACCCAGGCAGTGGGGTAATGTCACCTGAGTGGCTTCATAGTGGTGCTCGTGGCTACTTGGACCCCCTTTTTCTTAACTGCTCCTCCATCTTCCCATCCACCAGTAAATAATATTAACTCTTCCTCCAAAATATGTCCAGAATATGACCACTTCTCACTCTACCACTACAGCCTTACTAGTGCAGGCCCCTGGCTCCCCTGAATACCCTTTAAAAAATTATTGATTGATTTTAGGGGTGGAGAAGAAGGTAGAGAGAGAGACAGACAGGCAGAGACATCAACTTGTTATTCCACTTATCTATGCATTCATTGGTTGATTCTTGTATGTGCCCTGACCAGGGATCAAACCTACAACCTTAGCACATCAGGACAGTGCTACAACCAACTGAGCCTCTCAACTGTTTGTGCTGCTTTTATTCTTGCCTAACCATAATTCATTCTTCACACAGCACCCTAAGAGATCTCTTTAAAGGTTAAATTAGATAGGCTACCCATTTCAATAAGAATAAATTTTAAATGGCTTCGCCTGGCTCTACAACCTCTGTGTCAGCCTTATCTCTCCGTTTTCCTCCTGGATCACACCTCTCTACTTCATCAAGCTCCAGAAATGTTGGCCATCTCTCTGTTCGTTTCATTCACAGTTCAACTTGGCCCACATCAGGCCTTTTGTGTGTGTTTCTCCCTTTGATTAGAAGGTCTGAGGGCCCCCAATAAGTAGCAACTCTCTTTCCTGCTCTGGTCCCCCAGAGTTTAATTTGTCAAATAAACTATGAAACAAAGGAATGGTGGATAGAGACCAAGCTTAGTGGGCATGGCTGTAAATCTTAGATAAGGTGCTAGCTCAGGAATTGTCAGTCTCAATATGCATATGGATTACCTAGGGATCAGGTTAAGTGCAACTTCTGACCAACAGGAGTGGAGTGGAATTCAGGATTTACATGCCTACCAAGCTGGCAGCAGTGCTGTCACTGCTCCTTCCCGGACCTCTTCGGGTATGAAGGGGCTGGCTGGTATTGAACCCCCTGGTTAGACTTGCTCTTATGAAATATTCAGTGCCAGATTCCTCTTAAAACACGGGAGTGGAAAAAAGCAGGCCACCCTAACTAACACACTGCCTGGATAGCTGCCGCTTAGCTCACTTTGGTCTCAAGTGAGACTTTCTCGAGGGACCTGCCCTGACCATCCGATTTCAAACAGTGACCCTACTGTTCATCCTTCTTAGCTCTATCATGCTGTTTTGTTACATTTTCCAGTTCTCATAACAATCTGAGCATCTTATTTTACTTGTCTGTTGTTTTTCTCGGGATTAGAGAAGCGAGCTTGTAGGTCTTATTCACTGATGTGTACTCAGAACCATCAAGGGCAGTGTTTACTATGTAGAGTAAGACGTTGTATTCGTAAGTTCTAGGGTGATGGAGCAATTTCTTGTTAATCATTGTATTTCTGGGACCTAACACAGGACATGACATATTGTAGATGTTGAATAAGTGAATGAGAACTCAAGTTAAAAATAAGGAAAGCCTGGTTTAGAGTAATAACTAGTGGCTCAAGTTACCTGTGTACCATCAGGATCATCTCCATACTTTCTCAGGTTTTTTTACATAAATTAATTTCTAGACTCCTGTAATCAGGGTAATAAAAGGTGGAGAGTGTTTCAATGTTAAGAATGGTGCCTGAGTAGTTGGAAGTAGGACTCTTTTTTCAGTGGGGGTACGGGTGGAAGCAGAGTCTATTCTATCTTCAAGAGGTTGCCAAGAACTGTACCATTTGATTAGAAGCGTTTGTCCACCAATACTTCTTAGCATAAGCACAGGCATTCCTGAGAGAGAAGGAGCCATTGGTCCTCCACTTCTGTTTTATTTGAATGCTCTCAGAGCCACAAAGTGCCGTCACTGAGTTGCCTTTTCAGTCACAGTGGGTAATGGCCTGGACTCTTTTATCATCTCTGTGAGAACTGGGCTATTCATCTGTCATCTGCCCAAATGGCGACTGCAGATTTGCTCATTTCAAAATCCTTGGTAGAGGTTTTCTACCTCCCATCCCCCACCCCGTTTTATCGTCTTCTGAGGTTAGGAAAAAAAGGATCAGACATTTCTTCGACTAGCTCTTATTCTGTCCATAGAGGTTGTCAGGATTCCACTTCTATAACCTGGCTCCAAATATCTTAAACACAGAAGAAAGGTGAGAGAAGGAATGAACCAAGATTTTTTTAATGTGTCTCATGGTCTAGGTGCATTGGAAGAATAGCTATACAGAAAGTTTGGCCTTGGGTATTGGTTTTGTTCTTCATTTCCAAAATGGGATTGTCTTTTGTATAGGTCCTTCTGCCTTGGCATCTGTCTGATTGGTAATTTAATGTTTAATTCCCACACATGTCAATGGTTTAGAACATTCTTCTGTATTTGTTTGATTTGGTCTAAACAGTAGGTTCTTACAGGATACATTAAACAACTGTAAACACGACAGACAGAGACATTGAAAAGTACATTGAAGGAATTCATTATTCAACTGTTGTTTATTGGGTATTGCACATTTGCCAGGCACTGTGGTGGTGGCAATGTATATGGGAATGTTAAATGAACATCTTATTTCTGTCTTGGAAAGCTATTTCCTCCCTAATCTCTGGCCCCTTCCTGCCCTCTATCCCTTTCTTACATATATACATTCACTCGTTCCTTTAGGAAAGGTAGCAATTATCCTGCCTGGTGATAGCCTGTCTGGGGTTACAACCTACAGAATAATAGGTGTGGGGGTGGGGCGGATTGCCGGCAGTTCATCTCCTAAAAGTGGACTTGCTGGTACCTGTGAATAGTGCACTCATCAGTCTACCCTCTATAAGAGGCTTGCCTGATTCTTCCCAGTTATCACTTTCAACCTTGGGCCGGGGGAGGAAGTCTGATCACACTAGTACGGTGGACCTGGGGTCCTGGGGTGAAGAAGTAGGAAGACCCATTTGATTTCTGGCCTGAACCAAGTAATTCCCAGCTTACTTATAAAATACACAGATTGCTGAGAACTGCCTAGCCATTTACAAAGCTTTTCCTGCCACCCCTCGTGGCTTCTGGGTCTGCTTGGGGAGGGGGTACTAGTAGAAAACCCTAACCTTGGGCAGCTTGTCCTGCCCTCAAAGAGATCATGATCTAGTATGTGAGATGGAAAATGGAATGATATATAATTACAGTGTGTCTGAGGGGTGCAATATTTGGTGTGTGTCCCAGGTACTGTAAATAAGATAGGATGGTAGGACAGGCCTTTCCATGTGTGTTAAACCAATGCTTCTGCAACAGACTACATCATTGATATCCATGATAGTGGAAGGAAGTTGCCTCCAAACATAAGCCACAATGGTCTGTGTGGTCTCTCGTACTTACAAACTGTTCAATTTGCCCATTAGAGCATGCCTTGTCACATTTAATTTTGGTATTAACTGAGATCTGAAACCCATCTTGAAATATCTGTACTGACTTCTCCAAACACAGACCTCCAGCCTATCCCCAGCAGCCTAGTGTGCCCAGAAAAGCTAAGAGAAGACCTCGTGTCCTGATATAGACAGGTGGTTTCCACGGCCAGCCACACAGGAAGACACCATCTTAGCTTAAGGAATTCAAGAAGAGTTTGAAAAACAAGCAGATTTATTTAACAGTGTTTGTAAAATGGCTTTGTGGAAATATGTATATGTGTGTGTGTATACATATATATATATATGTATGCGTGTGTGTATATATATATACACACACACACATATACACACACAGTGTTTATAGAATGGCATATATATACATACACACATATATGTGTGTGTGTGTGTGTGTGTATGTATGTATATATATCCATAGGAGGGACACTCTTTCTCTGGAGCTGGGAGGTTAAACAGCCACCCAGAGATATGTACATTTTCCACTTTCTCAATGATTTAGGGCAGAAAGTCAGATTGATATTAATTAGCAAGCACTTGGAGCAGTTTTTGAAGATCTGAATGTTACACTGTGCATTGTCCTCTAAAGCCAGAGAAAGTGCATAGGCATTTGATTGGAAACATCAATAAAGAAGTCATACAGTGTTGTTAAATGAGAAACTTCTGGAAAAGTGCATTTAACAAAATCGAAGGCAAAGCGGGGAATCTTGGCGGCAGCAACCTGAGAAAGTGTCATCAGAGGGCTGAGCTGTAGCTGAGAGTCCACACAGTAAGTGTGCACTGCACCCTCCCTGACCCTGACGCATCTTTGTGGCCCTTCCTAGTGCGCCCTCAAACGGGCTCATGTTTCCTTGCTCTGTGCTGAATTCCACAGAAATGAATGCCTCTAGGGAAATTTTAATTGTCCTTTATTCTTTTTTCCCTTTCATATTCCCTGTACAGTTGAAAATTAACACTACTGTGGATTTACGGAATTTTCTAATTAGTAAGAAGCTTGACATTTACTAATACAAAACTACAAATAAACCTACTAATTTAAAAATTTTGTCATTATCAAAATGTTCCCACGGAAGCTGGAAGCCCAGAGAAAAAATGTGATCTTTAGATATTTATTAGCAAGGTGATTAGTCAGAGGATTATTATAGGATGGTTATTTCAATGCTAGAAGTTTATTATTCATGTTCCTAATTCAAAGAGTTGAGATTCTGAGAGATACATGTGTCACTACACCTGCAACCTGAAGTGGATGGGACCATGTCAGGGCAGCCTTGCAGCAACTCCAGTTGATTAATAATGACTCTCTGGAGGGCTCTGTAAAGATCCTTCAGGGGAACATGTCCTAGCTGAGTAGTGGTGTCTGTTATTGGTGGAGGAGGAAGGAGCCACAGCATGAGTGCCAGGTGTGGGCCTTCCCAGTCTTGATGAAACCAGGCACTTAGCTTACCCAGGGGCTTATATTCTTTTTATCAGGGATCAGAGCTCTTGGCAATCTGTTTATTGGGGAAAATGTTCATCCTGGACATTGGGACAGGAGGCATAAATAATGCCCTCCTAATACTCTAAAGATCATGCTGAGTGAAATGCTGACCTGAACCATGGCACAGCTTCACACAGCCATTTGTGTGTCCCAGACGGGGAAGCAGGCCAGGAGACCGAGTGGCTCAGAGTTTGTTTCCCATTAGGGAGAAGGGCTGTGGCAGGGTCCAGAGTGCACACCTCTGTCTGGTCAGCAGGACTCCACGTATGGTTTCTAACGGCGTACATCACGGCACACAGAGGCCAGGGTGGTAATGACAGGAGTTGGGTTTGCCCACAAAGTCTCTGTCCTGGCAGGACTCTTGGAGTAGGGATCATCTAAACAAAATCGCTTGAAGCTGGGATACAACTTTTCAACAGACATTTTAAAAAATTTTATTTGTTGCTTTTTTGAAAAGCAATGGTCCTTCCTCATGTTTGTCATCAAACTAATGTTCAGATGTATAGGTTACTAATAGCTGGCATTTGCAGTGTTATTTGAAAAGCCAGAGGCTTTAAGACTAAACTCAGAGATGCTACTCTGGGAGAATACTCACTGTTGTCTTTCTAGGACTCAAATCCATTCAACAGTACATATACACTTAATTAGGTATTGCTTGTCAGCCTTTTCATTCTTCTGTTGCACTTCTCGACCTACTTGGCAATGAAAGTTACCATAAATCACCCTTAATAATGGCACATACTCAAAGTAGAGTTGATGCTTCTCTCATATCGGGGGGGAACCAAGGGAACAGATGAGGCAGAGCCATCCAGAGAGTCAAAGAGAGCTTGATTATGCCCTTGGCCTCTCCACTAGGTCCTCAGAGACCTGCCTGGCTACCCTATGGGCCCTGCGTAATCTCTCTCCGCCCACAGAAAACTGACCCAAGGCTCACTGACTCCCTAGGCAGTTGCAGTCGTGCACTTGAAGACTGACAGTCATAGCTCGGTACTTGTTAGCTTTAGAACTCGTCAAACCCTGTGCTCATTGCATTTTGATGAGAGAAGAATATTTCAGTGCTCAGTACTTGCTTGGCACTCGTTGCACTTGCTACAACTTGTATGAGTCATGCCACCGCCCCACAAGAGAAAATGCTCCATTGTTTGGTACTTATCAGTTTTGACACTTGACCAAGTTCCAGAACAAATTAACAAGTACCTAGGTGCCACTGTACTTTTCCTAATATTGCGTCTTTTCTCTGTTCCTCCTGTCAGCTCCTCTGCTGACCCACCACCTAGATAGAGGCATTTGAAATGATCATTTTCATTGAAGAAAAATATAGCAAGTGATGCCAAATGGGCTCTCTCACGGGCACTAGTGAGAGCTTTCTGCACATTGCTAGAGGCAGAGAGGAGGCCAGTGTCAGCTGTCTTGGGCACAAATCTTAGTTCCACTCTTTACTCGCTGTGCGGACTTGGGCAAGTGACTTATACTCTCAATGCTTTCTTCTTGTATAAAATTAGAGAGATAAAAATATGTCACAAAGCTATTAAGAGGATTAATTGAGATATTTGCATGAAGCATTTAGTCTAATGCCTAGTTTATGGTGAAGACTACCAGACTATGAGCTCATATTAATTGGTATGATAGTTAACAAATGCCAATTTTAAGTGAGTTACTGCACAAGTTTTCCATGTGTCCCTACATCATGGGTACTAGTGAGAGAGCTTTTGCTGACATCATATGTATAAATGCTGACCCTAAAATACTATTTCAGGGATGACTTAGCTTATAAAGCTGTGAAAGAAAAACCTTCTTAATTCCTGTGCATAGTCATTCATTGTTCAATGTGGAGTTCAGTGTGGATGTAAGAAAGCAGCCACAGGTAGTCTCACACCTGGGTGAGGCCACTGCTCCTCGCCTCTGATTGCCAGTCTTCATTACCTCCAGAGTGTTACCCCCAAGCCCCCATTTTGTACCCCTCTTCTCTGAGCAGTGCTTGGTAGTTAAATTAGTTTATCAAGAATAGCTTTGAGCTCTTAGCTAATAGATGATGTTGATCAAGTCATTCGACTTCTATGGGGTTGTTTTCTCAATATCAACTGTACAGGCTGTTGGGGTTTAAATGAGCTAAGGCAGGTCAAATGCTTAATGTAAGGCCTGGAGCATAGTATTCACTCAATGATTATTTGTCGTCATTGGCACAAGGCTCTTGAAGCTGTAAAAGGATATGGAGTCCAGGAAGGGATGGCTTTTGGATCAGTCCCATCTTCCCTCATTATCTACAAAGACATCCTCATCATAGATTTGGGAAGGACCCTCTCATTCTTCATCCTTTTTCTTTGTCTCCTATGGGTCTGGGCCTGTCTTTTTCCTAGGTGCTCAGAAACTCTATAGATGTTAATTAATATTTATGTAGCACCTCTCACATTTGAGGCAATGTGCTGAACACTGTGGGAGATGTCAAGGAAGGTTTGTGTACAGACAGATCACCCAGATGATTGTTAAGAGCTTCATTGTTCTTTGGGGGTCAGGAGGAGATCAAAACTAGCAGTCAGAAAATTACCACTTAGTCTTCCCTTTGCTAACCCTCAGCTCCAGTAAGCTCTTAAACAAGTGAAGAGAAGGACAAGGATGAAACAGTAGTATTACTGCAAGGGAGGTAGCAGTCGGTATGTAAATGAGTACAGCCACACAGGAAAGCTGTTTTGAGTCAGTGTGAATCATAAGACCAAAGTGAATGCATAATAGCCACCCTGCAAACTTCAGCTCTCCCACAGAAGCTTGCTTATAGACAGAAACATCCTGCCTGGCCTGAACAATGGAGCCACGTGATGGCATTCAGGTGTGGGTCTCAGTCTACATGCTCATTAGTGTTCCACGATGTGCCCCAGTAGGCAGCCAGAGCCTCATTACTGTTCATGAGAGTAAGCTAATAAGCGTTGTGAATTTCCAAATGGTGACAAATAGAATGAGGAGGTAATGAGATGGGTAGGAATGGAGATCCCCTGATGGGTGCCTATCATGGTGAGAAGATGAGGAAATAAAAAAAAATGTCATTGTTGTTAGTCCAAGAGATACTGAGAAATACTGACTTGTCTGTGGTTCCAGAAGATGGAAAGGCACTTTATCGGGCAGTGAAAGGGACACTACCCTGATGGAGCCCTGGATGATATTGTGCTGTGGAATCTATGATGGGGATGAAGGGTCAAGTCTTGGATTGACTTTAATTTTATGTTTTATTTAATATTTTATGATAGCAAAATGTGCAGAAGCAGTTGTAGGGTGGGGGAGCACTGTTTCAAGACCCCATGAGTAAGAACCTGTTTTGATTATTTGCTGCTGCAGTTAGGACTGGCCATGTTGGTTTTAGTGAGGACATAATGTAGAGGTTACAGTTTGACTTTTTGTGATTTCATTTAACCAACACCTTCTGAGGACCTAGAAGAAGCTGGGGGATGGGTGATCTGGAATGGCCTTGGGTTCAAGGCCTTACATTTAGAACTTGATGTCTTCAACTGGGGTTTCCATATGCTATTGAACAGAACTGAAGGAAGATCTTTGTTGTACAGCTCTAAACCTGTACCCCACTTAAGTAATAGATTTTATCATTATGTAATTATCCTCTTAATAGCACAATTAGAAACTGCTGAATATAGTAGAATGCTTAAAATAGAAGTGTGTCCATCTATAGATTATGAGTGACATGTGGCTATAATTGACACTGTACTTAGCCTTAGAATTCCATTTGAGCAAAAATCTGTGAGTGACATTGCTTTGCCACAAAAATATAGAAATTTTCACATTAGTCAAAAAATGGTAGCAATGAGAGAGAGTAATCATTGTCTTGTATTCATTTGTGTTGGAGCTTTAATTTGTTCAATGTTAATGTTTAAAATATGACAAAATTTGAGTAATTTTACTTTGGCATTTTGTTTTATTTGTGTTATTTAGTGTGCCAGAAGCCCTAAAGAAGAAATGCAAGCAAAAGACAACTTGTGTCTCTTAACCTCCAGTGGGCCTGTGCACTGAGAAAGGGGTGCTAACAGGTGGTTTCTGCTTCGAGAAGAGCCCAGTGGATTTAAAGTTACCACACAAGCTGTTGGCACCAGTTCTCAGTTGGTGTTCCCAAACATTTCTGCAGCTCACAGAGATGAACTCTTATGTATCTTTTATTGCTAGGTGAAGAGTATAGTGGAAGTGGAAAGGCAGTAGAAAATTTGTTTACTCCAGTAGGATACCTGACATTAAAGTGATTTTTCAACCAGTAATTCTCTCCCTTAAGCATTATTTTAATACAGGGTGGGACAAAAGTAAGTTTACTGTTATGACTATGTAAAACAGAGAGCTTATTCTTGTATTATTATTATTTATTGATTATTGTATTATCTTCCATACAAACAACTGTAAACCCACTTTTGCTCCACCCTGCACAATCTGTAAGTTCCCTTCTGTTATTACAGCATATATAAAAATGTGATTTTGGATGTTTTCACTGTTAAGGTGAATCTCAGCCTCTCTCAGACTGAGAAGTCACTTTCTTTGTCCTTTGGTTTAGGAGTTCCCTTCCTGTTCAGGCTCTGTCTTTCCGGCCTGAGCTGGTTATCTACAGATACAGGCTGTTGGTTTTCTTCATGGTTCTGGCGCTCCATGCCCAGTGCTTTAGATCTTCACTATCTGTGGTTCATTTGGCAGGAAACTTTTAAAATTGACGTAAGTAATTATAAACTTTATACATTTTTGCACATATGATACTGTGTTTAATACTAGAGATCAGGTTAAAGTGTAAAATGTATAGAATTCATCCATTCACTCCCTATATGTTTCTTTACTAGATGAAAAGACCTTTAGGAGCAAATAATTCTTTGAAGGTGAACTCTTTCTAAAGAATAGATCTCCAGTGAGTCAATGGGAAAAGGGGTTTGGCAATTCACATTACTTTCAAGTAATCCTTTCACATGGCTTCTCCAGTGCCTGGTCATGGTAGAAAGTGGGAATATACAAAAAGATGTGGAATTGGTTCTAAACCTATTTTCTCGAAGGAAAGTGATTAATTTCCAGATTTCCCTTATGTATCTGTATATACACATATGATTTTAAAATATTTTTATATGTGTGGTCACTGTTCTTTAAAAATAAATGACTTATATTTACATACTATGAGGCTATATATGTGTATCTAATAACTATATAAATATAAGGCTGTATATTATAATTATATGAATATCCATTTTCATGTATTATTGATGCAGACACCATCCCACAGTGTCTGTGTCATTATGGATGAAATGAGACATTCACATGGACTACCAAGTCCTGTGGAGGAAAAGGGACAGCATGGCTTTTCTCTCAAGGGGAACAAAAGCCTTGGCTCTTGCCGTGACTAGCCTTTATTGGGTTTCTCGGCACATTATATGATGGTCCTCATTTACTATGCACAGGTTCGCTTTAGGTGGTTACCTTTTACGGAAAACAAAGGAGCCAATGCTGCTAATCACATCACAGAAGAGGAATATTTGTAAATGAAAAGGCAAAAGTGGTTGAACTGATTACACTCATCCTTGGAAAGTTTAGCATGGATTTTAGGAAGTTACTTTGCAGTAAATGTCCTCAATTCAGGGTGAGGGAGTTTTTTAGCAAGAGCAAGACTCAAAGTGGCCTAGGCATATTGCAGGCCCAATTCCCCATGGGAGAACCTATCTGTGGGAGTGGGTCCGGTGTATCTCCCAGTGGGAACTGGGCCCTCACCACACAGAACAGTCTCCTACATATTATAAAGTTATGACTTCCTTGTTTGTATTTTATTGTTTTACTGGATGAATCAGCTACAAAGAAAATGGCATTAATGGGGCAGGGGCAACAATGTAACAGGTCCAGAGAGCTCTGCAGCAGTACCCGGAGCTGGCGTAAATGCAGGTCAGGTCGTTGGCAGTGAACAATCACAAATTAGGGTTTCTTGGCCTTCACTGCACATTAGAATTACAATGGGACTTTCTAAAAACAAACAAAGACATAAACCAAAAAGACCCCCATTGCCCAAGTCTTAGCTGGACCAGTTATAATAAAATATCTGGGAGTGAGCAGTTGGTAAGGATGTTGTGAGATGGGGACCTTCATTCATTGATGGTGGGAATGTAAAATGGTGGAGTTGTTAAGAAAAACATTTTGGCAGTTCCTCAAAAATTTAAATACAGAGTTTTCTATGACCCAACAGTTCTGCTCCCAGGTATATATTGAAGAGAACTGAAAACATATATCTGCACAGAAACTTGTACCTAAATATTCATAGCAGCATTATTAACAACAGCCAAAAAGTGGAGAAAAAAGCCCATCAACTAATGAATGCATAAAAAAATGTGCTATAATGAATGCATGAAATGGGGTATTATTCAGCCTTTAAAAGAAATGAAACACTGGTACATGCTACACTATAGAGGAACCTTAAAAACATTATGCTAAATGAAAGAAACCAGACACAAAAGGCCATATATTGCATGATTCCATTTATATGAAATGTCCAGAATAGACAAACCCGTGGAGACAGAGAGTAGATGAATGGTTGCCAAGCACTGTGGGCAGGGGAAATGTGGGGTCACTGCTAATGGATATTGGGTTTCTTTTCGAGTGCTGAAAATGTTCTGGCATTAGATAGTGGTCACAATTGCACAACTTTGTGAATATACTGAAAACCACTGAAGTATTTACTTTAAAGGGGTGAATTTTCTGGTATGTGAATTGTATCTCATTTTTTAAAAAATTTAGAAAAATTATATGGGAATATGGGGCACACAGTCTTTTTTTAAGCTCCCAAGATGATTTTAATGTACTATAGTAAATCTCTTTTAAAAAAAATAAATTTAAAAACTGAACACTACGTAGATTAACTGCTTGTCACTGTAAACATCTCATCACTCACTGAATGACACACCACACAAGGCCTTGTGTGATCTGATCCCTGCCTACCCTTCAAACATGTTTCTTCACTTCTTTGTCTTGCTTCCTGTTCTCAGACTCTGCTGACCCCTTGCCTTCTATTCATCGAAGACCTTGAACTTGTTCTTTCTTTAGCACTTGCTGTTTTCTCCACCTTCTGCCCCTGGACACTCCCATGTAGGGGACTCCTCATCATCCAAGTTCAAGATTAGAAGTTAGGTTCTCTTTCCTTTGTTACTAAACTAGTCACTTCCACTTCTTCAAAGTCACTATCTATTTTTACACCCTGATTATTTCCTTCAAATCATAATCAGAAATATTTTTGCTTGTTGACTGCTTTGGGGTCTCCACAAGTTACCACTCCTCTTTGGTCTGTACCTGGAGTGTTCCATGAGAATTCACCACTGGAGCAGCATTTAAATATGGCAAGTGTATAATAAATATTATTGAATGAAAATAAGTCATTAGAGTTTAATGAGCAACCAATTCAAAGAAG
This sequence comes from Tonatia bakeri, assembly GCA_004024845.1. Classification (NCBI taxonomy): domain Eukaryota; kingdom Metazoa; phylum Chordata; class Mammalia; order Chiroptera; family Phyllostomidae; genus Tonatia; species Tonatia bakeri. The sequence continues at coordinate 90,015 of PVIA01001302.1, read as the reverse complement.
GAATATTTCAGTGTGGGCTGAAAACCTTCATAGGGGAAGGGACCAGTGAGAGTAGAACTGGAGATGTGGCACAAGCAGAAGTTTCAAAACGTGAACGTGACGGAGAAGGAGAGGTGGCTGACGGAGTGAGATCTTGAAAAAGCAGTTGGCATTTTGAAATATCTGTTTCCTGCATATAAATAGCTGAGCTTCAGTATTTTTGTCTTGTTAACAATTGAAATGTTTATTTCATGACACCATAGGTTGATGACTTACTATACTTTTCTAAAAATTGTTTTTTTCTTCATATAAAAATGTTACAGGTACACTTTTGTCTGCTTGAATTCTGAGACGCTTTAGGCTGTCTTCTCTTTCCCTTTGTTCCTCTTGTTAGCTTCTTGTGGGATATTCTTACAGTGTCTCCTGTGGAATTTTGACATACAGTATGTCTGTTAGTTTAGAATGTTTTATAAATCATCTAAACCTAAATGTATGTCTCCAGTTATCCATTTACATACCTTGATTTTTTCCCAAGTCATCAATAAAAATGTGTTTGAGAGCCTAAGTGTATGTTGTTTCCTCAATTAGATGACATGTCATTTTTTTCTTTTCTGTGAAAGTTAGACTTAGGATCCACTAGACAGCAGCTTTTCAAGCTCATGTACATTTTTGGTTAACATTTGAGCCCCCAGTTTTTACATGAAGTAAGTTGAAAAAGAAACATATTTACCAGTTTGTCTAAGTGTCTGCAATTCAGATGTGCTGTATGTTTTTTTTCTGCCTACTCCAAAGAGGATCGTGCCTTTTAGGGTTGGTCTACATTCCTGCCATTGGCTGAGTCATGTCAGGATCTAAAATAGCAGGTTATTTTTAAAGTAAACCCCAGCTATCATGGAATAACATTTATTTTTCAAGGTAAAAAAAAACCAAGGTTTTTATTCTTTCAACCAAAAGAATGATCCTTTTCATCCCATCTAGAAGTCCATTCTCATGGCAGATTGTTTTGGTTAGGAGAGTTAGAAGAAATCATTTTCCCCTACATTATGTCCCTAAGTACAAACAAAGTTTTATTAGAGAGTTGGTTAATTAGAGAAAACTCAGGGCTGATAAAGTTATGGAGAAATTGGCTTTCTCCATATATTGCTTTTGAATGTAATTTTTAGAAACATTGCCTGAGAGATGTTAAGCCATACATATCAATAAGCTTGGAGGTTTGAGATCCTTTGAAACCTTAAATTGAGGAACTGATGCATGACAAGGATTCAAAGAGTTGCATAAATGTTTGTGTATGAAGGATGTTCCTCATAGGGTAGTCAAGATGATTAAGTAAGATTTTTTATAGAAATTGCATAGAAAGTACTGAGTTTTTCATTTGATGAAATAATATGAAAAAAATAAGCATAGGCACATATTCTGAATCGCCAGTTGACTGTCATATAAGAAGTACTATCATGTAGTTTTGGCACCAAGAGATCCCCTAAAATGGAGGTATCAAACTCATTTTCACGGGGGGCCACATCAGCCTTGAAGTTGCCTTCAAAGGGCCAAATGTAATCTTAGGACTGCATAAACATAACTACTCCTTAACTGTGAAGTGAGAGTTTGGTGCTGCTGCCAGGTAGAAACAAGGTGCTGAGTGGGATAAAACAAAGTAGAGGGCTGGATTCAGCCTGGGGGCCTTGTGTTTGCCACCTCTGCCCTAAAGTGGCAGAGTTATCTTTAATTTGGTATGCCTCAGATTGTAGTCCCTGAAATCTTAAATTCTCAAGTTTGAGAAATCCATAGACGGTATCTGTTATAAATAGCATTTTTCTAAAGGAGACCCTCTAAATTTCTGTGAATTTGAGTAAGCCACTTGATTTGCTAGATAGTTGACATTTCTAAAATGAGAGGACTGGGTCTAAGCAATCTCTTAGGTACTTGTATGCTAAAAAATGCTAGAGGTTATTGTGGGGCCAGTATAGAAGCATATAGCAGTTACATTGGTTGGGTAATAACCCCCAGAAGCAAATCAGGAAGAGAGCTGATCTGTCCTGAAGTAACTTGTCATCCCTGTTGTAAATAGGACATTTTACATTTTGGGACACTTGCTTTGGTGGCCATTGAACCTTATTCCAATGCAAGCTAGGTTGCCTATCTAGTTCTATAAGAAAATGACTGATCACATCTCTGAGCCATAAATTAAATGTGAATAGTAGAGACCTTTTCATTACTTTCTTTTTATTCACTAAATTTTGAAGATAATGTTCTAAAAATAATATGATGCTACTACTTAGTGAGAATTATAGGCAATAGAGACCTAGAGAGGATTCAAATAATTCTAGAGATGAAAAGATAGAAAATGGAGACTCATTAAGTGCCTAAAGGCACATATATTTAGCTCAAAATAAAATAACATTGCTAAGGAATATGAAAAAATTAATTGGCTAAAAATATGGCATTGGTTTTCATTAATACACTTCTGTTCACTTATAAAGTAGTGTATGTAGGCCTCAGTCACTATTTCTGGAATGAACCTAGTCCCTTCTATTTCTGTCTTAGCCAAAGTCCACTAAATTAGTCTAAGAGCATAAAACATGGACTGAGATCCCTAACGCAGTTCTTGATTCTCTGGGTGTCAGAAGCCATCATTTCCATATTTATTAAGAAACACATTTCCTAGGAGATGATTTTTTCCTGAGAATTCCAAAGAATATTGGTACATCCAGCCTTCTTGTTTGGCAAAAAAGAATCAGCAATTTTCTATTTGCTTAAAATAAAATTGCTTTCTGCCACTTTCATATGAGTGAAAAGTATTTAATATTTATCTCAGCCTTGCAGAGAGTTTCAGATCTGGAGATGCAGGGATCTTCCTATCACATAAGACTGGCTCTTATACTGTTCTCTACTTTTGTCACTTTAATGGTTTCTGGAGTGTTTTTCTTCACCAGTGAAGTTAAAATTTGAGAAAACATGTCTGCAAGCAGCAGAAATAGGCAGAGTTTTACCACAATTATGAAGAGGCAAAGTTGGATTTGGACAAGGACATATAACATTTCCATTGTGGGGTGCCAGTGTCATGTGACAGATGTAGATGTGTTTTGCTTACTCTCTCATCCACTATTTTCAGACAAGGTCTCTGAGCATGTGAAGTCTAGTGAATTGCTGAGGATTGTGCAGTGGCAGAGCCAAGACTCAAGTGCATGGGCTTGGAACTCTCATTTCACCTCTTCATACTTTCCCCCAACAAAGGGTAGTTTGTGAGTTGTGTGGACATATCAAAAGGGAAGGAATAATGATGAGGTCAGAGGATGATCAATATTTCAAACTGTTGTCAGTCTAAACTCATGAGAAGAAATGTAATAGGTTGACATGAGCTCATGGCAGGAGTGATGCCTGTGAAACAAGAGGCAGGGCAGCCTTGGAGAGAGGAGAAATGTATTAGGGTTAGGGTTAATTAAGCCTAAATTGTAACACTAGGAACTAGCTTAATGAATGGATGAGTATCAGAATGAACATAGTCAGCATTCAGATAGATGAGGCTTCCTCCCAAAGGCATCTCAAAGAAATGAGAATATGAGAAAGTTGAGAAAACAGTTAGGGCAAATGAGTAGAAATGTTAGACAGAATTCCTGAAAGGCAGAGAAGTAAACTTGGTCAAGGAATATTTGAGATATAATGACCAAGATTATAAAGAGTGTAGTGAAAAATGAAGACCTCATATGGAAAATGTTAATGGACCTGCAAACAGGAGGACTTGGGAAACTAGTCTGTATTGGGTTGAATAATAACCTCTCAACAAGGAGCGTTAGAACTTAACCTTTTTTGAAAATAGTATCTTAGCAGATGTAACTAGTTAAGATGAATTTATACTAGAGGGGGTCCAAAATCAAATGACTTGCATCTTCAGAAGAAGAGAGGACACAGAGAAAAGGTAGGCTTTGAAAAAATGGAAGGGGGTGCAAAAAACAAAGAAGAAACTAAAATACAAAAGATGTAGTGCTGAGCCCATTGCTGCCTAGTATGAGGGGGATATCTGCAGACCTTTGTGAGTAAGATAAATGAAAAATAGGATAGCTTGAGTAACCAATGGTGTGCAAAAAACTACCAAAAACACAGCATGCCAATAACTATTGGAAATTATAAAACAATACTATTTAAACATAAGAAATTAGACAGGGGAAAGGCAGGGAATGAGCTATGAAAGATATCCAAGATGGTAAGAATATGCTAAGGATATAGATATGATCTGCTTTTAGATATTGATGAGGAAATTAAGCATTAATGTAAATTGTAATAAAAATAACTATTTTGAAATAGAAGTAGAATGTATAATTCTTTACCCACAGGAAAAAACTGATCTAGCTAGAAGAAATAAGAAGGAGAAAAAAAGTGAAACAAGAAGATGCAATAAGATGTTCAAAATAAGCTCAAAGATTAATTTTCCTAAATGTATAGGTGTTAAACCAATTAAGGTAGATGTCCTATGGATAGAAACCAAGATGCTATAACATATTGTTTATAAAAACCACTTAAAAGGACAAGGGTTGAAAATAAGGGAACAGGAAATTTACACTCATCAGATAAAGTCAAAAAGAAAAAGAAAAAACAGATCAAGGGAGTAAAACAAGCAGGAATACATGCAATAATATAGAAAGTGTAATTTGTGGCATTTGACATCGTGAGCACTGGTATTTAGAAATCTAACAGTTGTTTTAGAAACTGAAGAAACAATGAAAATAAAAGTAAGCAGAGAAAGTCTTTGATGAGTTTTCTATACCATGTATATAGAATTCTGCACTCACCAAAAGCAGAATATATTTATTTGTTCCTCTGGCCAAAATGGAGGCATAGGTAGATACACTTTGCCTCCTCACACTACCAAAAGAAGGAAAACAACAAGTTTAAAAACAAAAAATAACCAGAAGTTCCAGAAATTGAACTATAAGAAAGTCTGACAATGAAGGAGTTAAAGAAAAAACATTCATTCAGACTGGTAGGAGGGGCAGAGACTGGCAGCCAGGGTGGACAGGATGTGCAGCAAGGTGGCAGCTGGAAGACCAAGACAGGCAAAGTGGCGGTTGGTGGACTGGGCAAGGTGGTGGCTGGAAGACAGGGCAGTCCCACATTTGCATGTAGATAACTGGGAAGAACAACTGGGGAGTGGGACAGACTGTGCAGCCTGGGGTTCCAGAGTGGGCAAATAAAGCCTCAATACCTCTGGCAGTAAAAACCTATGGGGGTTGCATTAGTGGGAGAAATGCCCAGCCTCACAGGAGAGTTCCTTGGAGAGACCCACAGGGTCCAAAAATGTACACAAACCCATTCACCTGGAGATCAGTACCAGAAGGCCAGAAGGGCCCAATTTGCTTGTGGGTAGCAGGGGAAGTGACTGAAAGCTGGCCAAGAGCTGAGCAAGTGACATTGTTCCCTCTCAGGCCCCTCCCCCACATAATGTGCCACAACTCAGCAAGTTGGGTTGCCCCATCCTGGTGAATACCTAAGGCTGAGAATACCCTGGCAAATACCCTGACTATGCAACAGCTTCACCAAGACAAAAAAATATGGCCCAAGTGAAAGAACAGATCAAAACTACAAAAATAGAACTAAGTGATGAAGAGATCACCAACCTGTCAAATGCAGAGTTCAAAGCACGGGTAAAAAGGATACTTACTGAATTGGTTGAGTATGGTCACAAAATAGAGGGAAAAGTAAATGCTATGAAAAGTGAAATAAAGGCAAATATACAGGGAACCAACCATGACAAGAAGGAAACTGGGATGTAAATCAATGGTTTGGACCAGAAGGAAGAAATAAACATTCAACCAGACCAGAATGAAGAAAGAATTCAAGAAAAAGAGGAGAGGCTGAGAAAGCTACAGGACAACTTTAAACATTTCAACATCTGAATCATAGGGCTGCCAGAAGGAGAAGAGGAAAAGCAAGAAATTGAAAACTTATTGGAAAAATAATGAAGGAGAACTTCCCTTATCTGGCAAAGGAAATAGACTTTCAGGAAGTCCAGGAAGCTAGAGAGTCCCAAAGAAGTTGGACCCAAGGAAGCACATACTAAGGCACATCATAATTACATAAGCCAAGATGGAAGATAAGGAGAAAATCTTAAAAGCAGCAAGAGAAAAGGAGACAGTTGCTTACAAAGGAATGCCCATAAGACTATCAGCTGATTTCTCAAAAGAAAACTTACAAGCAAGAAGGGGCTGGAAAGAAGTCTTCAAAGTCATGAAAGGCAAGGACCTATATCCAAAATTACTCTATCCAGCAAAGCTATAATTTAGAATGGAAGGGCAGATAAAGTTCTTCCCAAATAAGGTCAAGTTAAAGGAGCTCATCATCACCAAGATCTTTTATATGAAATGTTAAAAGGACTTTTCTAAGAAAAAGAATATCAACACTATGAACAGTAAAATGACAAAAACCCCACAACTATCAATAACTGAATGTAAAAAAAAACAAAAACAAATACAAACTAAGCAAACAACCAGAACAGGAGCAGAATCACAGAAATGGAGATCACATGGGGAGTTATCAGCGGGGATGGGAAGAGGAAGAATGGGGGAAATGGTACAGGGAATAAGAGCATAAATGGTAGGTACAGAATAGACAGGGGGGATTAAGAATAGTGTAGGAAATGGAGAAGCCAAAGAACTTATATGTATGACCCGTGGACATGAACTAAGGTGGGGGAATGATGGTTGGAGGGTAGTGCAGGATGGAGTAGAATAAAGGGGAGAAAAATGGGACAACTGTAATAGCATAATCAATAAGATATATTTAAAAAAGAATACATTTTATTTGTGTGAGCATGTGGATTAGGCACATGCTTTATCTTTCAAAGGATCAGGAAGGAAGCCTCATTCTAAAACAAAACAAAACAGTATTTCTTTACAGTGTTTTAAAATCAGTCATCACTAACAGAAAAAGAGCCTATGAAAAGATATATTGATTATAAGAATAGCAAAATTTTAAAGCTGAGTGATAATAAAAGCATAATTGGTCAGAATTTGAGAGAAAGTGCTAATGGAAGGCAATATATAACTTTTTGTTACCTACGAGAAAAATAGCAAGTCTGAAACTCTGTAAGTTCAATGTTTCACTGTAATACTTAGGAAAACTGCAACATGTTGAACTTGAAGAAACAATGAAAGAAAAAATAGAGGGAAACACATGTAATTTCAGAAAGTAAGCAACAAAGTAGAGTTAATTAATAAAAGCAAAGAACCAGAAATCAGTTCTTTGAAAAACTTAATAGGCTAAATATAATTCTTGCAAGATTGATGAAGAAAAGTGTCTATACATTAATAATAAAATAACAAAATACAAAGAAGTTAAAGAAATATAGATTAGATTTTTAATCTTAATATTATAAATTTTTACCAATAAAGATGTACAATTTAGTTGCAAAAGATATATGCCTAAAAAATTGATGCAAGAAAAATCGTAGCAAATAAAATAAATTATAACAGTTGTCAAAACTTAATCTTACCTGCAATATAAAAAGGAGCCCAAACGGTTTGACCATGAATTCTATTTAACTCTCAAGAGACAGAGAAATCCTTGTTTATGAACCTTTTCATGGAACAAAGAAAAGAATCCAACCTATTGGGTTTGATTTTGAGAACAAAAACCGGGGGAAAATATATTGGCCAACTTTACTTATGACATTGGAAAAATACTAAGGATTCTAATGTAGCAGTATAATAAAAATAATACATTTTGACTAAGTTGAATCATAAAAGTGAAAGAATATTTTAAGTGTTTTTTAAAAAAATCTGTTACCATAATTTACTATGTTAATGGCAAAGAACAAGAAATTATGTCACCAATGATAAAAAGCATTTATTAAATTTTTAAAAATGGAACCAACCCTTAGCATACTTGAAATGGGGATTTTTTTTTTACTTTGATAAAGGCATTTTTACTAAAAACCTATGTCAGACATCATTCTTAATGGAAAAAAAACACTTTGAGCTTATTCCTTTTAAGGTTGGAAACAAGAATCCCTGATAATCCCATTTCTCAGTATTAACAGATCCCTTACCAATGCAGTAAGACAAAGAAACCAACAAAACTAGGAGAATTGAAATGGGACATATAACTAATTATTTCAGAGTAAAATCTTGTAAAGTTGACCCTTGAACAACATAGGTTTCTACTGTTCAGATCTACTTATAACACAGATTTTTTCAATAAATATAGTGTTTGCCCTCTTTATCCCCGGGGTTTGTATCTATGCTTGGGAATAGGTAGATGTGGAGGGTCTACTTAAGTTGGACGTGATTTTTGACTGTGTGGGGGGTCAGCACCACTGACCCTTGCATTGTTCAAGAGCCAACTGTATATAGAAAACCAAAGAGAATCAGCAGAAACTGTTAGCAGCAATACAGGAGTTCAGCTGGGTGACCAGCTTATAAGAGCAACACATAAAAATCAATAGTTTTCGACTGTACTGAAAGTAACCAATTATAAACTCTGATGATAATAAGATGCCATTTATAATAGTGAAATAAACTAAAAGCTACCTAGGACAAAATTTATTAAACATACAAGAGACATTTAAAACACAATAATAAGTTTTATGAAGGTATTAGAGTATAAATGTAGCATTCATACAAGGATTGCTTGAATATTGTGAAGATGTCATAGTTACTCCATTAAAATTCAGTGTAATTCCAATCAACATTTGAGAAAGAATTTTTGAGGAGGTGAAGAGTTCAATCTAAATTTATACAGGAGAATAAGTAAAGAAGGATCCTCCCTTTCCAAGGCATTAACAACGTACAGCAGGTGTTCGCCAACTACGGCCGACAAACCAAATCCAGACTGAGGCCTGTAGTCACAAATAAAGTTTTATTGGGAAACAGCTACATCCATTCATTTAGGTATTGTCTGTGGCCGCTTTGATGGCGCATTGACAGAGCTGAAGAAGATAAAACAGACTGGGTGACCCACCAAATCTAGGCCTTTACAGAAAAAAAATTGGTGTTCCTGTCTCTCCAGCCTCTGACATAGAATCAGAATATAATAAAGTCCAGACTTAGTTCTATGTATTATGGAAATTGGTGTAATCATGCCCAGGAATTGGCCCTAGGAACATTGGTTCTTAAAAGAAATGAAATCATTTCTGTACTTCATACCATGAACAAAGCTCCAAGACAATTAAATACCTAAATGTTAAGAGTGAAAATATGAAGTTGATAGATGAAAACTTAAGAATTTATTTTTGTAACCTTATAGTAGAGAAGGGTTTGTTAAATAATATTCACAAGGTGCAACTCTTAACAAGAAAATTGATGAACACATCAAAATTGAATGTTTTTTTTTGTTGTTGTTTAGAGGGAATGATAGAAAAACTAACAAATTGCGAATATGTGTTATCTTTAATAGACCAAGATCAGTGTTCAGAATATACAGTGGACTCTGGAACATCACAAAGTAGAAGAAAACCAATAGAATGGGGAAAGTAAGAACTGGCATTTTATAGAAGGAGTTGTGTGCACACATACACCTCACATTGGAGACAAGCAAATTAAAATTAAGAAATGCTGTTTTGCCTATATGTTGTTAAAAACTGGGAAATCAGATATTTTCCAGTGCTGGAAAGGATATAAGAAAATAGAAATCTGTATGTGTTATTTCTGGGAATGCAAACTGATACATATACTTTATAAAATCTATTATATAACCTAAAACCCAGTAATAGGACTCTAGCATAGATACTCAGGAAAATATGTGTGTGGACGGTCATCAAAATATGTGTGTTACTTGTGGGAAAAGATGGAAGACAAGGTAGCTCCTCAGCACTAGAACTGCCCAGGAAAACTGCAGTGGGATACATGGCAATAATAAGCAGTAAGAAAGACTGAATTGTATCTATTTATCACAAAATGAGTAAGTCTATAAAACAATGTTGAGAAGAAAAAGGCAGAATGAGATTTAAAGCATGATACAATTTATATGCAGATTTAAAATCCATATATAAGAACCTTATGTACTTTTATGTAGAAAATATTCATAAAAATTCAATGAAGATTATAAATACAACATTAATGTAAAACCACATGGTGGGAAAGGAAGATGGGGTGAGCAAGAGGGTGAAAGGGAAATAATAAATAAAATGAACACCAGAAGAACTGAGCCTTCATAAACTTGTAATAGTAGCTCATCAGCCAGAGTCTATGCCTCCGTCAATTCCATACAGTTATCCTTAAGAGGAAACAAATGCCAGGAACAATATTCCTTTCGATTCTGGTCTATTAACCTGTGTGTCAGCATTTTTTCTCCCCAATACAGTGCTGTTTTGATTATCATCACTCTGTTGTATAGCTTGAAGTCAGGTAGTATGATACCTCTGACTTCATTCTTTTTTCCCAGGATTGCTGTGGCTATTCTGGTATTTTGTGGTTCCATACAAGTCTGATGATTTTTTTTTGTTCAATTTCTTTTGAAGATGTCATTGGGATTTTGATGGAGATTGCATTAAATCTGTATATTGCTTTGGGTAAGATGGACATTCCAACTATGTTGATTCTTCCAATCCATGAAAGTGGAGTATCTTTCCATTTCATTGTCTTCTTTTCTAATCTTTTTAAGTAATACTTTGTAGTTTTTACTATATAGGTCCTTTATAAGGATCTTAAGTTTATTCCTAAGTATTTTCTTCTTTTTGTTACAATAGCAAAAGAAAATCTTTTTTTGTTATGTCTTTTTCTGAAATGTTATTGTTAATGCAGTGGATTTTTATACATTGGTTTTATATCCTGCAACTTTACTGTATTTATTTATTGTTTCTAATATTATTTTGGTGGTGTTTTTTAGGGTACTCTATATAAAGAATCATGTCATCTGCAAAAAAGGTGGCACTTTTACTTCATTCTCAGTTTGGATGCCTTTTATTATTATTATTTTTTATTTTGCCTGATTGCTGTTGCTAGGACTTTCAGAACTACATTGAATAAGAGTGGTGAGAGTGAACATCCTTGTCTTGTTTCTGATCTTGGAGGAAAAGCTTTCATTTTTTTCACTATTGAGTATGATAGTAGTTGAGGGATTGTCATATGTGGCCTTTATTTTGTTGAGGTACTTTCTTTTTATACCCATTTTATTGAATGTTTTAATTGTAATTGTATCTTATTAAATGCTTTTTCTTCATCTATTGATAAGATTACATGATTTTTATGATTTATTTTGGTAATATGATGTCTTATATTAAACAATTGTGTATGTTGAACCATCCTTGTGCCTCTAGAATGAACCCCACTTGATCGTGATGTATTTTATCAATGTATTGTTTCATTTAGTTTGATAGTAATTTGTTTAGAATTTTTACATATGTATTTATCAGAGATATTCATGTGTAGTTTTCTTTTTTTGTGTTATCCTTGCCAGAATTTGCTGTCAGGTTTATGTTGGCCTCATAAAATGTGTTAGAAAGAGTTAACTCTTCTTCAATTTTTTTGGAAGAGTTTGAGAAGGAATGATTAAAAATTTTCTTTGAATGTTTGGTAGAATTCACTAGTGAAGCCATCTGGTCCTGAACATTCATTTGGAGGGATGTTTTTGATGGTTGTTTTAATCTCCCCACTGTTGATCAGTCTATTTAGATTTTCCAATTTTTCATTATTCAGTCTAGGACGTTTACAGATTTCTAGGAACTCATCCATTTCTTTTTGAACTGGTTGTCATGTAATCTTTCATAGTATTCTAGTATGATTCTTTGTATTTCTCTGATATCTGTAGTAATTTCTCCTCATTTTTTTCTGATTTTGTTTGAGACTTTTTTTTTTCTAAGTGAGTCTAGCCAGAGGCTTGTCAATTTTGTTAACTTTTTCAAGGAACCATCTTTTTGTTATGTTAATTTTAGTATAGTCTTTCTGTTTTCTATTTTGTTAAATTCTGTAATTTTTATTATTACTTTCTTCTAATGATTTTAGGCTGATTTTGTTCTTTTTCTAGTTGTTTAAGATGTAATGTTAGGTTGCTCACTTGAGATTTTTCTTGTTTCTTGAGATAGACCTGTAGTAATATAAACTTTCCTCTTACTTACTGATTTTGCCATATCCCAGGAGTTTTGAAACAATCATGTTTTAATTTTCATTTGTCTCTATATATCTTTTGATCTCATCTTTTTCTTCTTTTATGCAATCATTTTTTAGTAATATGTTGTTTAATATCCACATATTTGTAGGGGTTTTTACTTCTTTTCTGAAGTTGATTTCTAATTTCAAAGCATTATAGTCACAGAATAAGCTTGGTTTGATTTTAACCTTCTTAAATTTGCTGAGTCTAGTTTTGTGACCCAACATTTAGCCTATCCTTGAGAATTTTCCATGTGCACTGGAGAAAAATGTATAACCTACTGGTCTGTGATGAAAGGCTCTGTAAATGTCAATTATGTCCATTTGGTCTAATGTGTCATTTAAGGCTGATATTTCTTTATTGATTTTCTATTTAGATGGTCTATCTAGAGCTTTCAATGGAGTATTTAGGTCCTCTACTATGATTGTGTTTTTGTCAGTTTTTCCCTTTTGTTTTGGTAGTAGTTGCTTTAGGTATTTTGGTGCCCCCAAATCATATACGGACATAGATAGAGATAGTGATAGAGAGAGAGATAGAGACAGAGATAAATAGAGAGAGAGAGAAGTTTTGTCTTTTTCATGTAGTGTCCCCTTTATCATCTTCGTTTCTTATTATCTTTGTTACCAAAAGCTATTTTGTCAAATATGAGTATGGCTACACCTGACTTTCTGTGGATGCTATTTGTCTGAAGAATTATTTTTCATCACTATATGTTGAGTCTTTATATTTGCAGCTTAGATGTGTCTCCAGCATGCAGCATTTCATTGAGTTTTGTTTTTGATCCAATTTGCTACTCTATGCCTTTTTATTGGTGAATTCAGTCCATTTGCACTTAGGGTAATTATTGATGTATGAGGATTTCCTATAGCCATTTTGTCTGTTGTTTTCTGGTAGCTCAGTGCCTCCCTTCCATGGGTTCTTTTCCTTTGTGTTTCTGTCTTGTTTTTGTTTGTGGGTATTACATACTTTCCCCTCTGTTCCCTCTTTTTTAAAGTTATGTGTCTCTGTTTGGGTTTTTTTGGTGTGTGATTATCATTAAATTTATGAAAAAGAAAGTTCTATATATATAGTAGTCCTTTTCTTTTTGAGTGTGTCTGATCTCCATCCTCCTTTGCAAATTCAGATCTTTACCCCTTCCTTTTTATTTATTTTTTGTTGTTGCAAATTATCCCTGTTTATGCAGGAAGTTTGCTGGTGAACTAACTCATAGCTTTGTGACCTTTTGTTCTTTGTTTCATGTAGAATGACTTCCTTGAGTAGCTCTTGCAGTGGATATCTTCTAGTGATAAATTCCCTAAACTTTTGTATGCCTGGAACAGTCTTTATTTCTCCTTTATATCTGAAGTCTAAGTTTGCTGCATATATTATTATTGGCTGGTAATTTCTCTCTTTCAGTAGTTTGAATATTTGGTTCTACTCTCTTCTAGCTTGTAGAGTTTCTGCTAAGAAGTCTGATGATAACCTAATGGGCTTTCCTTAATAGAATATGTCTTTCTTTTCCATGGATACCTTGAGAAATTCTTTGTCATTAATTTTTGACAGTTTTAATACAATATTCCTTGGAGAAGGTTTTTTTTTTTTTTAATTGAGATTATTCACTGTTTTTATTCCCATTTTAGATTTGAGGATTTAACTCTTTCCATAGATTTGGGAAGTTCTTGTCAACTGTTTGAATAGGCTTTCCATTCCCCTTTCCCTTTCTTCTTCTTTTTAATTTTTTAACATTTTAAAAAGATTTTATTTACTTATTTTTAGGGGGAGGGGAAGGGAGGGGAAAAGAGAGGGAGAGAAACATCGATGTGCAAGAGAAACATCAATCAGTTGCCTCCCGCACACTCTCAACTGGGGAGCAGGCCCACAACCCAGACATGTGCTCTGATGGAGAATCGAACCAGCAGCCTTTTGGTTCACAGACTGGCACTCAATCCACTGAGCCACATCAGCCAGGGCTCCCTCTCTTCTTCTGGTTTAGGTTCTATTCTTTGCTCTTTCTGATGGAGTCCCATAGGTCTCACAGAGTTCTTTTATTATTATTTTTTTTATGCTCAAGTCCCTCTTTTCTTCCCTCTGTGCCATTTCTAGATTTCTATCTTTGATATAGCTGATTCTTTCCTCCATCTGGTCAGCTGTATTTCTTATGCTCAGTAGTACATTCTTGATCTCTTTCACTGAAGTCTTCATCTCCAGAATTTCTATTTGGTTCTTTTTTAAAGTTTCAATCTCTTTGGTAAAGTATTCATTTTGTTTGTTGATTTTGTTTCTGAGTTCATTAAACTGCCTATTTGTGGTTTTTTTTTGTACATCATTGAGTTTTTAAATAACTGCAATCTTGAATTCTCTGTCATTTAAATCACACATTTCCATGTCTTTAAGTAGATTTTATGGAGATTTTTCATTTTCTTTCTGAGCTGCCTCATTACCTTGGTTGTTCATAGTATTTGATGGATTCCTTCTCTGTCTAGGCATCTGCCTATGAGTGGCAGTTCTATAGTAGATTGTAAGAAATATTTCTGTTGTTTTCCAGTAGGTGGCACTAAATCACAAGTTTTTTGTGCTTTCTTGCACTTTTTTGGCTTATCAGGTCTCTATGGGCTGGTGCAAAATGGCCTTTGTTCCCTGGAAAGGTGGGTGCTTACCTTGTGAGTCAGTTGTCCTGATTCCAGGGGACCAACCCCACAGGAAAATGCGGTGGACAATGGGACTCCAAATCCATGAAATCCCAAAGCTATCTCCTCAGTGAGATGCTGCCAGCAGTGCAACTGCAAAGTGTGAGGGTTGGGTGATCTGGGGGAACCTGCCTGACTTCTTTGTTGCTTTGCCTTCCCAGCAATGGTGACCTTGGACCTCTGTGGAATCCTCCCTGTATCTCCACCCTACCTGTGATTGGACCCAGAATGCACCTTTTGTTCATGGAAAAAGTGTTTCTGTAGTACCAGTTCTCAGGTTCGCAGATAATGTACTTGACAACCCAACATGAAGGGTGTGGAGATGTGAGCTCTGGGAGGTTGAGGGAAGGTGGCCAGGCTCTGTGGCTTTGTTTTGCTCTCTGTAATGCCAATTGCCAGACAACTTTGGCTTCATCTTTGTGTTTGTCCCTGCCTTCATCACTGGATTCAGCTACAGCTACTACTGCTCACTCCTGCAGGAATGCTCTTTGCTCCTCCTGGCTGATGGGAGTGTCAGCCACAATCTGATTCCTCCTCTCTTCAGGCTGAACCTTACTGAGAGCTCCAGGCTACAGGGCTACATCCATGATTCATCTCAGCTTTTCACTCTTCTTGCCTCCCCAGTTTGTTCCCACTTGCCCACCTTTAGATGTTTCTGAGTGTGGCTCTCTTAGACATATTTGTGCATCAAGCAGAAAACCTTTTGTTGAATTATAGTTATTCAGTTGTTGAAACTTCAAAGGGAGAGATCAAGGGGCTCTCTCACACAATCATTCATCTGACATCACTGGCCATTTTCTGATATTGTTTATTGTAATGTTTTTCCGTAAGTTAATCTAGCTCCATCAGTTTTGTAGTAGAGTCATTCCTGAAATAGAAAAATGAAGTGGTTTCCTAAGGAGGATGTGTCTTAGTCCTTTAGAAAGTAACTCTGTCATGTATTGTCATCTAAATGATATAAAATCATGTCTTGGTACCCTAGAAGCCAAGTGCCAGATTTTGCTGTACCCCCTTCCTACTACTCCCACCCTGTAATGTGACTTTGCCCACAAAAGAGGATATGAAACACTTCACATACTTTGCTATATCCTGGCTCTGTGTCAACCAGAAATTGTTCTCATCTTGAACTATATTTTGCCCCTTCCTTTTTTTCACAAATTTTTTTCTCTTTAATTTTGGAAATTTTACTATAATAGTTCGCTGGGAGTGCTTCTATGCTTTTATAATTGTAGACAAGTTCAAACAGTGTGTATACTCAGTTAAAATTGCTTTTATATAAACAAGGATAAAATAATTGAGAAAAGCATTTAAGAATTAGATCGTTTAGAGTAAATGTTTAACAATGAAAAATTTTAGCCTAGTAAATATGATGAAATGGATGGGTAAAAACAAAAAGTACCTGACAGATGGGACCTAGTAGATTGGGGTTAAGGTGGCAACCTGAAGTGCAGAAGATTAAGAAGCCCACTTTATCATCTGTGGATAGGCTTCTGCTTGAAAACACTAACTCCAATCAAGACCACCCTGGTGGGGAGAGTGGAGTCTTTGGGGAAGACTTTCCCAGAGTACATCTTACTGAACATTAAGTGAGGAATGGATTAAATTATTTCTTCTTCTCAACTAAGAATTTGCAGCAATGGGATTTGCTTGCTTTACGGTGGTATATGATCTAAGTTTCTCAGCTGAATTTTTTAAAGGCCCTAAATCATCTTCTCTTTCAGATTTCAACTGTGAGAAAATGTCATTTCGATTCGGCCAACATCTCATCAAGCCCTCAGTGGTATTTCTCAAGACAGAACTATCCTTCGCCCTTGTGAACAGGAAACCTGTGGTACCAGGACGTATCCTTTTTTTTTTTAAAGAAAGGGGAAAAAAGCATTTGAACCTCACATACCAAGTGAATACAGGATTGGCCTCCAATGTCTGTCTCAAAGGTAAACAAGGAATCCACTTCCCTCCCTCTTTGGATAAACCAGGTAAGATATTATTACATTTATTCTGAATTTGGTTGGTGGTACCAATAATATGCTTGCTTAGTTTTCAAGAACTTCTAGAAAGAGTTGCTTAGCAACTGAGGCTTTGGAAGTGAGTTTTTGCTTGACCTTTTTACTATGGTAGCTGCATAAATGAACAGGTGCTTATAAGATGGTTCCAATAAGTATCATGGGCACTTTGTTTTCTGTTATCAATTGTGAATTGGTAAGATAGAGATTGGGTGGCACTTTTGTGATGTGAAAGTAAGGTGTTATGTGAAGATTTGAGACCTACTTGGTTTCTTTACCTCTTGGAGATCATTTAAGCTAGGAGTTTTAATAATTAAATTCATATAAATAAATATACTTAAAATATTTTTTTCATGTTAGGGCCTGAAATAGCATATTCTCTTGGAAAACATCCCATCTTCCAGATTATTGTCAAGTGTCATTGGTGGTGGGTTGTTTTATTTCTCTCTGACTGTTGAATTGTAGTCTTTTCTCCTATGGACTTCGATAGAATCTTTATCCTTTGCAGTGGAGTAGTGGGAATGGGTGAAATGCTCTGGAGAGCAATTTTTATGTTATTGAAGATATGACTTGTGATTGTGTGCATATGATTTTGTGCTGATTCTTTAGAGTGTTTTTCTACTACTCTTAGTTTTCCCCCTAACTTAATTTACTATGCAGAGTGCAACAAAGCATAAAGTTTTATATTTTAAAATAATAAGCATTTTCCACACTGATACATGATTTTTAAAATACATTTCTGGTCAATCTAAATCTACAAATCCATCAAGGTGTTTTTTAAAGTAAATTATGTTTTTTTTTTTAGTGGGAATTTTCAAAGTATTTGAGAATTTTATGAATAATCTTTTTTGAAAAATTGTTCAAATGAAAATATCAACAAGGTAATTGTAATTTTATGATAGACTTTCAAATTTCTTGAATCTAAATTTTAACTAAATTAATTTTATAAATATAAAATTAATGGTCATAGCAATAAACATAAATGATATTATAATATTTTTCTTAATATTTAACTCTTCTAAAATTCATAAAACAGCTTAAATTATATTCAGTATTAGAAATTTTCATTATTTTGTTTATTGAAGTGAAAAATAAAAACTAGAATAATTCAGAAGGGTCCTATAAAACAAGAATTTTCAACCCGCATACCAATTTTGTATTGAGTTCTTCTCAAAAACTTGAAGTTCTTGAAATAACAAAAGTAATTTATTTTTTCATTTGATTGTGCTGCAATTTTGTGGTTTTCTTTTTCCTTTGAGAAACTTTGTTATGCAAATTGTCAGAATTCCGTTGTCAAAAGAATAATGGTTTAAATTTTATCTCTCTTTGGGTATCAGTTTTAATTGACTTCTGTCAAAGAATTGAGGAGACCTAGCATGAAAATGTGAATTTAGGTGAACAAATATTATGCCTTATACTGAGAAAATGTGAGATTGTAGAGCTGCACTGCTTTTTTAATGGTTAATAATGGAATGAATTTTGTTCTATGATTTTTTTCCTTATAGTAAGAAACGATTTTTCATGGTGTTTTTGACCAACTCTGAACGTATAATGTGTAAGACCTGAGTCACATATGTTTTTAAACTCAAGAAAATTTGAGATGTCTGAATCTAGGGAAATGCCTATGCTGAACAGTAACCAAGTAGTGAATGATGATTATGTTTGCTCTAGATGGCACTGGAATTGCCATTTTGGAAATGAGTCCTTGTCAGTTACTGTGTCTTTGAGTAAATACCAAGGAGATAGGGGGCATTGTATTAAAATTAACAAGCTTATTTGTTTGGAAGGTAGCAAGAGGGGCCTGGCCCTTTCTGAGAGCGAGAACATAATTGTTTTTGTAATCAGTACACTCTAAGCTACAGTGCAGCGACAGTGTGTAACGTGGTCTTGGGGCCGGTAGATGCTGAATTTAGACAACCCTTTTTATATGATGATTTTGTAGCTTTTTATTTTACTTTACCTTTGTAAAGTCTTAAGTGACAACTGAGAAGAATATTAATAAGTTACTCACTTGCAGAAAGCGACACTCTTTTGTCCTGTGATTTGGGAATTGAAGCTGTGGATAGCTCTGCCCTCTAACATTTCATAAAATAATTGATGAGATGTCTGCAGTGGGCTTTAATCTTTCCCACATTCTATTCCATCTGTTCTCATTTAGCCCCTTTGTACGCCCTCCCTGTATCTGGACTTCTCCAATCCAGCACATCCCTCATTCTAAACCACAGCTCTGGTCATATCTCTCTCCCATTCCCTTGCTTACAGACAACTAATGAAACAAGTGAGTCTCCTCCATTCCCCGCCTTTTTTTTTTTTTTTTTTTTTTTTTAGGGTAAAGTTCAAACTCCTTAGCATAGTTTAAAAAGTTTTTAATCTTTTTTAATCTCATTTTTATTTTTCAGTTACAGTTTACATTAGATATTATTTTGCATTAGTTTCAGGTGTACAGCAGAGTGGTCAACAGTTACATGCTTTACACAGTGGTCCCCGATATTTCCGGTACCCACCTGTCATCATTCATTGTCTTGACTCAACCCTTCCCAGCTCTTCCCTAACCAGGCCTTCTGTTTCCATTATCATGCCTCCCCATGTAGCCCTCTCCACCTTGCGATTGTTCCCATCATTTTCATTTCAGCTAAAGTGCTTTGATACCTGTCCCACCTTTTTAGGAAAAAAAAATATACTCTCTCCTTTTTGTGACAGTTGATTCATTAATCACATGTTTATTCACTCTACAGTTTATTCCTGAGTTCCTACTCTGTTCCAGACACCAGTCCAAACCTTCATCCCATTCTGCTTTATGGCATAACTATGTGCATTCCTGTTTGTCTCTGCACTGAGTCACTGGTTCCTGGTAAGGAGTGGGAACAGGACCTGCTCTTGCACAATTTTTTTGTCCTAGCATCTAAAGTACTTGGCTGACTGAGATTAAAGTGAAAATGTAAATGGCAGGAGTACCTGGATCATTTCAAGTAATGGAGTGGGGTAATAAGGGGCTGCCGAAGGCCTGCTTTTTCAGTGATTCCTTGTACAAAGCCAAGTCTTGTCACCACTTTATTCCAGATTTTTTAGTATCACATTCAAGCTGTATTTTCCCTTCATGCCTCGTCAGTTACAATCTTGTTTACATTTTTGTGCTATAAGTATACCAAGTTAAATCTAAAAGCAATAATTAGAATTGATGCTAATGGGAAAAGATTATTTCCCCTCCTTTTCTTATTATTTTGTATGTTAATTTGTCAATGGACAAGTGTGTATTTTAAGGCAGTTTTATGTGAATTGGAAATTTTTCTTTTGTATGTTTGATGATTTCTTTTTAAAAAGAGTATTCAGGTGGCCTTTAGGGAATGTGCCATTCATCAGAGACTTGTAAATGTTATCTTTGAACTTGTGTCCTCTCTAACATTTTGAGGGCTCCCCCACTCTCCACCCTTTTTTCTTTTGACTTTGTTCACAGATTCTTTTATACCTTTCAGAGGAGGGAAAGAAATGTCAGATCAGGGGCTGAAGATATAATTTCGAAGCAAGACTATTTGCTTCATTCTCAAAAGAGCCACAACTGAAGCAAATACTTCTATTGGGTACAGTGTCTAAAGCCAATTAAATAGTCTTTGGCCTCTGTAGTGCAACACTCTAGAAGAATATGTCAGAATGTCTTTAATCCATTAATTTCTTCTTACTGGAAAATGCTTTTTGGAGTGTCTTGGTGAGAAAACACAAGCGTTTAGGAGATTGCATCTTTAGAATTCTGCAATGAATACATTATTCATGTAACTCAGTGTAGCCCAGCTATTGTTCATGGCTTAAATATATTTGAACCACTATGGTTAATACTTCTCCTCACCCCTTCTCTTTACATTGAACTATGTCTACCTCTCATCTTGAGCATGAAAAATGAATTTGAACATTAGTGGAATCCATTTGGGAACTGAGCTTTTATTGTAAATAAAATTATTCATTTGTTATGTCCTGTAGTTTTCAGCAGACAGTGTATTGATCTTTGGGCTGCTATTCAGAATGGCATGGGGAGCACTGACATAACACAGCAACATTTGTGGATGGGCTGAGCATGGCATGCAATGTCAGAGACAAGCCTTGCTTACTGGCTGTACTATATTATATAAATCATTTGTCAATAGATTATTGGATCAGTTATTTAAAAGAGCAGATTTTTTTCTAAACATGAGCATTGCACACAGAATGTTATCAAGACCAAACAATGTTAGGATGATGCATTGAGGACAGCCTTCCAGAGCGTGTTTGTGAAGAATTAGACTAGGTAAAGAATTAGACTAGGTAACTTAAAGGACACTTCTGTTGATGTATTAGAAACAAAAAACTTCCTACAATGGAAATTGTGCTCTTAGGTTCAACATCAATAGATAAAGAAAGAAAAATCTGGTAAATGCCTTTTAAAACAAAATTTTACCTATCTAAACAAGCAATTTTTAGTTTTTTTTTTATTCAGACCATTGCCATGTTCAGTATTCCTGAAATAAATGAAAAAAAAAATCTTCATTACTTAACAGTGCTTTCTATGGAAGCACTATAAACTATAAGATGCTATAGATAAAAATGCCCTTTTAATCCTTCTGTAAAAATCAGAAATATTTGTCATTTCCTAAGTAGGTTGTAATCTTGTGAATTTCTTTAATTGTTCAGGAAGCTGCGGTTATTAGTAATCTGATGAGTTTTCATTTCTCAAAAGAGTTTCTTTTTAATCCTTCCTGTGCAAATAAAATGAGCACAAGCACTATTTTAATATCTTTATTACTAAAGATACTTTTGCTCTTAAATTTCTCTAAGTCTATTTTTTTCCACTGTGTATGCCTCTTGTATATTGGCTAACTTAATGTGCTTTTGGAGAGATATTCAAGGAGGATCTTGCTGTCCTTTGTCCTGAACTATAATTGGGCAAGTTGGTTTTCTTGTGGTCATATTTTCTTGCCTTTATTTAGCAGATTATTGCATTCAAAATATCTGCATGTAGCAGTAATTGCTCAAAGTGCTCTTCATCCCGTTTCTATGGGAAGGATTCCTGTATCAATATGTGCCTACCTTTGGGTTAGTACTGTGCATCGCTACCAGCTAGAACCTGTCTGTGATGGCGTTGGTCAGCAGGAACAAAGGGAGCTTTTGGATGCCCCTGTCATTCATGAAGTTGCTTGACATGTTTTTTTTCAGTGTCTAGAACCTGCCACAGAGGATCCTGCCAAACCCCACTGCAAGACAAAACTTGTGTGCCTGTCATCCATCTTGACTTATTATCTGAGAAATTGTCACAGCAAATACATTTTACCATAAACCCCAGCTCTTCAGTTGATAGTGACCTCAGAGTGTTGAGGAGGAGTTAAGGCTGAAGGCAGCAGGGTCAGTGGGCAGGGACTGTCATGGGTACCAGAAGAGAAAGAGGAGCCGTCTTTACTAAGCTCTAACTCTCCCAAGTTTATTTTTTTGTTCCTGTAGTTGAGATGGCATCTTTATTATACTACATTGTAGATGTGATGATAGATTGTTGGCATCTGGCACTAAAAGAATTAATAGATATTTCGCATGTGTGCAAGGAGTATTTGAAGTTGGGTGGAGGAAAAAAACGTGTGAATTTTATACACTTTACCCTGACCTCTTCAAGTAAAGGTGGCTCGCCTATGAGACAGCGTGCCTGAACCTTGTGTTACACATGGTGGTCTCTAGACCTCATCAAGGCTACTTCCTGCCAGCTGCTCTTTCTCCCTGGCTCCCTGCTGCCTGCTGGCTGGTACATGATGGCATTGCAGTTCACTTGGCTCCTGTGCCTTATTACATAGTTTTGACAGTCTTCCTTGACCTTGACCTCTTCTCCGTAATAGGATTTACCTTCTAGCATTAGGGCCTGCTGTGGATGAGTGGAGATGGGCTGCCTGAATATGGTTATGTGTTAGAGGAGGAAAATCCAACTGGCTTTTTGATCAGAGCTTTTAGGAGGTTCCTACACTCTCTCAGAATTGCACAAAACCTACAGAATCACTTTCACAACCAGAAAAAGATACCTTTACAATCTGCCGATCCAATCTATAAAAAATATAAATTTGTTAGGATGTGTGTGAGTGTGAAAAGGAGAGGACAACATTAGGTAGGAGTGCCCTCTCCAGCTCTGGCAAATGGTAGGATGATAATTATATGTCTTAAAATAACACTTTGAGTATTTCTTGTATTAATTGCAAAAATGAATACCCTATAACACAGAAAACCATTCCTCACTTCTATTTATTTCCACGTGAAACTTTCCTCGGGTAATTTTAAACTGTCATGGTTAACTGTGTTCATTATATTCTGGGCATATTTTTGACCTGCTTTCCATGAAAGTCATCAGATTGCGAGGAATAGGAAAAGGCTGATTGTGGTGTTGCCAGCCTTGCTCTTGGAACAGAACATAATTAGAAATAATGAATGGAACAATACATCATTACTCAAAGAAATGTCATGTAATTAACTCAAATAATGCAAAATATATCCTGATTTCCATTTTGAATGAAAATAGATTTGTTAGAACATCAGTAGGCAGTTAATGTTCCCCTTATATTTTCATACACATATCAAAACTGTTAACATCTATGGAATAAACATACATGAATTTTCTATGACACAGTAAATTAAGATGGCCTTCTTTTAGAAATAATTTCATATAATATATTCTTTATTTATTATATGTACATAATTTATATATATGTTCAATTATTAGAATTAGCATAATTAATTTATATTTATTACAAATTAATGGTCTATTTTATTTAATTAGATCCCGTTTCTTTTCTCAAACTAATTGACTGAAAAAAATAGCTCCTATAAATTTGCAAATAGCTCTTGGGCACAAATCTTAAATTGGCCTTATCCTAAGAACTCCTTACAGTACTAGCTATCTGAACTACTTTCGTGATCTGAAACAGTTTTCTGGTATTTCTGCTCCAGGCTTCAAATATGCTTCAGGATCTTGGTTTAGCTTGGATGCGCCTACAGTTGGGGGTCAGGATGTGGGTAGGCAGGTCTCAGGCAGAGGAGTCATTTTTACAGGTAACAATTAGTATGACACACGGCCCTGACCAATGTGATAGTGGTTCCTGTAAGCTCTCTGCTGTGCCAGACACCAGCCTGTTAATTTCTACATTGTGGGGAAGTCTGGAGAGTCACAGGGGAGGAGGCAGAGAGGAGTGAGCAGCACTCAGGGGGCTGTGAATACAGAAATACTTCAGTATTTTCATAGCAGAAATGGACAGACGTGGCAGTGGATGCAGTCTCAGTAACTGCCCTGGTTTTAGAGAGGTAAGGACAGATAGGAGGAAGCACCATTAAATCCATGGGCTCAAATCTAGTATTTCATCTTCATCATTAAGGCTAGCAGAAGAGTAGATTGACTTACCCAATGAGTTAAAGACAACATTAATTCTCTTTTTGTTTCAAATGGCCATCTCTCTCACAATGCATTGCTCAGGGGAAAGCCAAACTGTAGCAGAAAGACATGAGGCAGTGTTTCTCATGTCTTTCTATGTGGGGGTGGCAGGTTTTTAAAGTGTATATATATGTGTATATACATACACACACACACATATATATATGTGTGTGCATATATATGTGTGTGTGTATATATACATATAAAGTGTGTGCATACATATATGCACACTTTAAACATTTCTAAATATTTTAGGAATCAAATTAAAATAATGTTTTATGATGAACAGCGCATTGTTGAAGTCACTATTTTGTGTTTGCTGACCAATGAGCAATTGAAAAGGAAAGCTAAATCTCAGGCCAGTGGTCCTACTTCATGCAAGCCTTCACCCAAACTCTTGATCCCATTGTTCTTTCCACTCCTCTGTTGCCTGCCATGTGCAGCAAACCTTATGGTGTCATTGCTTAGGTGTTCTGAGGAGTTACTCCCCCTAGCTTTAAACCTTCCTTGCCATTCCTCCTTTCCAGTGCTATATTATTGCAAATCTATACTTTGCCATTCATAGTTTCACTGACTTTGGTGTGTTCATTGTTTTATCATAATCGTCATCATTGCGGAAGAACAGGATTAACCTCGGTGACTTTTGAGCATGTGTGAGGTTGAACCTGACACTGGGATTATCCTCGGTGACTTCTGAGCGTGTGTGAGGTTGAGCCTGACACTGGGGCTGTGCGTGAGGCCCCAGCAGCCAAGGGGGGCGAGCAGCACAGTTTGCTCCAATGTAAAATGAGTTCAGGAGGAAATTCATCTGGCTCTCTAATTTTTCCATTTTCTAATAGGTTTTGAAATGGCTGTAGTTATCAAGAGCTCTTTTCATTTTCAAGATTTATTTCCAGTTCAGGAGATTTGTTGGAACAAAGAATTATCTGTTGAGTGCTAATACTTTAAAAGTAAACCATGATCCTCATCCATTTGCAAAAGATGATTGCTTTAAAACTTGTTAAATAAGATATGTGAGGATAAAATAAATCAACAGAAATTACAGTAAAATCTTTGAAGTGTTTCTCATCTAGACATCTAGAATACTAGTTAGTATTTTCTATTCTGTTTAGGGGCCAAATGAACCCCTGGCAGCTTTTTCTCCTGGAGCTGCATCTGCAATCATGCTACTGAAATTCAGGAGGGCAACAACCACTCAGTGGGACTTTTCATGTTGCCCTGAGACACGAGCAACTGGGATATAAATAGAAGGGTGCTGGCACTTCTGAAGAAATACATGTGTGACAGATGCCCACACTCATTTTACTTAAAGAAAGCAGCAGAACCAGACACATCCCATTGTACCCAAACTATGTAAGGGCAGAGTTGGTGAGGGGAAAGATGGACAGTTGGAAGGAGGAATGTGAGAGGCTTTCCTCATTCCTCTTTCTCGAGTGGTTTTACTTTTACTGCTCAGAAAAGGCATGTGCAGGAGGACGCTCAAAGCTCTGAGCAGGATGATTTCAATGAAATAATGCTGCCATTTGTTCTCTGGCTTGATGCTGGCTGAGCTGGAGCGGGCAGGCTCCACGGGCCCTGCTGTGAGAGGCTTGCTGGACAGTACCGGCACCAGCAGCACTTCCCATTTGGTCTGTGAGTTTGGGATGGCACATGAGCACAGAACGGTGCTTGCTTCTCATTTGCATATTTCTGAATGCAGAGTGGGATTGGGGAGGCTTTTAGCATGAAAACTGAAGTTTAACTGAAGATAATTTTAAAAATTTTATTAACATATAATTGACATACAACATTGTGTCTAGTTAACATCTGTCACCATGCTGTACTACAGATTTTTTTTTTCTGGTGTAGAGAACTTGTAAGATTTACTCTTAGCAACTTTAAAATATGCAATACAGTATTATTAACTACAGTTGTCTTGGCGTACTATATCCACATAAAATATTTATTTAATAACTGGACATTTTTACCTTTAGATCCCCTTTACCCACCCCCAACATGGCCTCTAGCAACCACCAATCTGTTCTCTGTATCTATGAGCTTGGTTTGTTGGTGGTTGTTTTCTTATTTAGATTCTACATATAAATGAGATCATATGCTATTTATCTTTCTTTGTCTGACATATTTCACTTAGCACAATGCCCTCAAGGTATGTCCATGTTGTCACAAATGGCAAGATATTAGTCTTTTTGTAGTTGAATAATATTCCATGTCTATATATTCCACCTTTTCTTTATCTATTTATCCATCAATGGACACTTAGGTTGGTTCCATGTCTTGGCTATTGTAAATAATGCCACAACAAACATGGGCGTGCATATACCTTTCGAGTTGGTGTGTTTTCATTTTCTTTGGCTAAGTACCCCAAAGTGGAATTGCTGGATCATATGGTTGTTCTATTTTTAATTATTTGAGAATACTCCATACTGTTTTGCATCGTGACTATACCAGTTTTATTGCTACCAACAAGGCAAAAGTTTCCCTTTTCTCCACATTGTCACCAATGTTTATTTATGTCTTATCTTCTTGACAATAGTCATTCTAACAGGTATGTGGTTTTGACTTGTGTTTTCCTAATGATCATTGATGTTGAACATCTTTTTATGTACCATTGGCCATCTGTATGTCTTCCTTGGAAAAAAAATGCCTATTCAGATCCTTCACCCATTTTTTAAACAATCAAATTGATTGTGTTTCTTTTTGCTTTGGAGTTGAATGAGTTCTTTATATATTTTACATATTAACTTTTTATCAGGTGTATGATTTACAAATATATTCTCCTATTCACTTGGTTGTCTTTTCATTTTGTTAATGGTTTCCTTTGCTGTGTGGAAATGTTTTAGTTTGATGTTACCCTATGTGCTTATTTTTTCTTTTGATGCTTTTGCATCTGTTGTCAAATCCAAAAAGTCATCACCAAGACCAATATCAGGAAGCTCACTGTCTTAAGTTTTCTAATAGGAATTTTATGGTTCAGGTCTCACATTGAAGTCTTTAGTCCATTTTGAGTTAATTTATGTATGGTGTAAAATAGTGGCCCAGTCCTGATAAATTGATGATATATATGTGTATTTATTTTTGTGATCTCTACTCTGTCACATTGATCTATATGTCTGTTTTTTTGTTAATACCATACTGTTTTGATTACTTTCATTTTATAATATAGTTTAAAATCAGGGCGCATGATGTCTTCAACTATGTTATTCCTTCTCAAGATTGCTTTGACTCCTGGGGTTTTTCTGTGGTTCCATACATATTTTAGAATTGTTTTTTCTACTTCTGTAAAAATGCCATTGGAATTTTGACAGGGATGGCTTTGAATCTGTACATTGCTGTGGATAGTATGGACAATTTAACAGTATTAATTTTTCCCATCTATGAACATAGAATTTTTATTTATTTATTTGTGTCTTCAATTCCTTTCATCAATGTCTAATAGTTTTAATGTATAGGTCTTTCACCTCCTTGGTTAAATTTATTTCTACATATTTATTTTTTCCTGAAATTGTAAATGGAATTGTTTTTAATTTATCTTTATAATAGTTTGTTATTAGCATAAATAAATGACACACATTTCTGTTTGGTATTGATTTTGTATTTTGCACTTTTATTGAATTTATTACTTACAAGGATTTTGGTGCTCTCTTCAGGGTTTTCTGTATGTATTATCATGTCACCTGCAAATAATGACAGCTTTACTTCTTTCTTAACAATTTTAATTTTTTTTAAATTTATTTGTCTAGCCTAATTGCTCTGGACAGGACTTCCAACACAATGTTGAATGAGAGTGGCAAGAGTGGGCATCATTGTCTTTTTCTTGATCATAGAGGAAAATCTCTTAGCTTTTTGCTTTGGAGTATGATACTGGCTGTGGGCTTGTTATGTATGGCCTTATTATGTTGAGGTACATTCCCTCGATTCATGCTTTGTTGGGAGTTTTTATTATAAATGGATGTTGATTTTTTTCTAATGCATTTTCTGCATCTATTGAGATGATCATATAATTTTTATCCTTCATTTTGGTGGTGTATCACACTGCTTGATTTGCAGATGTTGAAACATCTTGCATCTCTCACTATGAAGTCCACTTGATCTTGGAGTATGATCCTTTTAATGTATTGTTGAATTCGGTTTGATGATACTTTGTTGAGGGTTTTAGCACCCATGTTCATTAGGGATATTGGCCTGTAATCTTCTTTTCTTCTAGTATCCTTGCCTGCTTTTGCTATCAGGGTAATGCTGGTAATGCTAGCCTTGTAAAATAAGTTTGGATGTGTTTGCTCCTCTTCTACATTTTAGAAGAGTTTGAGAAGGACTGATGTTAATTCTTCTTTGAATGTTTGGGAGAATTCACCAGTGAAGTTGTGTGGTCCAGGACCTTTATAGGAAGGTTTTAAATTACTGGTTCAATCTCTTTATTAGTAACTGGTCTGTTCAGATTATCTATTTCTGGAGATATTTTTAATTATGAAAAGTGAATGCAAAGTTACAGATTCTGGCCAAGATGTTACTAAGGGTGTGGGAAGGGACTCAATAAAGCATGACTGGCACAGTGATAGCAAAGACCACAACTGCAGCTCGTCTTCAGCTCCACCGAGCTGAGATTTTTCAATCTCTGTTGATGGAAGCAAAGTAATGACATAAATCCCGAAGAAAAAGTGGTCAGTCACTCAGTAGTATGTTAGATAGCAGTAGTATGTATGGGGCTTGCCAGGTGCTCTATTAAGTAGGAATAGAATCTTGACTATAGATATTTGGTAATTATTTATGGGATGAATTTAATTTTGGTTTGAAACAGCGTGGTTAGGTAAAGGAACCTTCATTTACTTGTTCAGCAGGTGTTTTCTAAAGGCCTACTGTGTGCCAGGTTTTTCTCATCCGCTTTTCCCATTCTGATCTAAATTTGGCATACCCTTAGGCTAAAGAAATACCAATCTAAGGGTTGACTACTCTGGACTTTTTGGAATGACAATGGCCTGAGTGCTCCTATAAACATGTTGAACCCACATCACATCTCTGCTTATATCTTCATAATAGCTTCCTATTTTCCTCAAACTGAAGCCAAAATTATCACGATGTTTTACAAGTTTCCTACGTGAACTCCAGCTATCCCTCACCAGCAATCATTACTCCTCATTTCATCTCCTGTCATCCTTGTAGTGAGTTGAATGGTGACTCACAAAAAAAAAAAAAATATGTTCACGTCTTAATTTGTGGAGCCTTGAGCATTACCTTGCATGGAAAAGGGTCTTTGCAGCAGCAGTTCAGTTGAGGATCTCGAGATAAGAATATCATCCTAGATATACTGGGTCAACCTTAAATCTAATGGCAGGTATCCCTGTGAGAGTGAGGTGAAGAGGGGTTTATATAGAGAAGAGAAGGAGACAGTGGGATCAGGGAGGCAGAGTGATGGGGTCACAGGTCACGCAGGCAGCTACCAGAACCTGGAAAAGGCAAAAAGCAGACTCTCCTCTAGAGCTAGAGGAACTAGAGCACCGCTTTCACCTTGATTTCAGACTTCTGACCTCCAAAACAGAGAGAATCAGTTTCTGATGTTTTAAGCCATGAGTCTGTGCTCATTTGTTTCAGCAGCCACAGGAAGCTGATACAGTCCCCGCACTGTGCTCCTGCCATACCCCCTTCCTTGATCACTGAACATTCTTTTTTTTTTTTAAGATTTTATTTATTTATTTTTTTGGAGAAGGAAGGGAGGGAGAAAGAGAGAGAGAGAGAAACATCAATGTGCAGTTGCTGGTGGCCATGGCCTGCAACCCAGGCATGTGCCCTGACTGGGAATCGAACCTGCGATGCTTTGGTGTTCACTGAACATTCTAAGCACTCTGCTGCCTCACAGCCCTGAACCAGCTGTTTCTGCTCTATGGGTTGCAATGACCCTGGGTGTGTATTCTGTTCCTTCTCATCTCCTCCAGCCCTTTATTTAAATTGTATGCAAACCATCTCAGGATGGTCATCCATCACCCTTATCTTATTTAAGCTTGCATCACCCCCCCCATTTTATATTGTGTGGCATTAATATTCCAACTTACTCTGTAGCTTACTGTTTTGTCTTGGGGTAACTGGAATGTGAGCTCTGTGAGGGTGGGGATAGCTGTCTGTTTTGTTCAGGACTGCATCCTCACAGCCAGAAGCTTCACCTGGTGCATGACAGGCATTCGGAGAATACTTGTTAAATGGTTAACCCTGGTTGGCCACCTGGACTTTTTATCTTTAAAGTGGAAAAAAGACAAGAGTCCTCATTTAACAAGTAAAATGATTTGATAAAGTCCCATACCAGGCTATATGCTATGCAGTGTTAAGATAGTGTCTGCCTGGATTTTTACATAGTTGCACATATACACACACTCACACTTGGATGCATAGTTAATATGTATCATTTCACAGTGGTCTGCTCTGAAAAAAAAAAAAAAGTAATAGGAGGTTTCAGCATGAAAAAATACCCTCCACTGCCCACCTTAGCCCAGTTTTCACAGATTTCCATGTGGGTTCCAGCCAGGCTGGTGAAATCAGTTATTTTTTGGCTGAGCCTGTTTCTGAGGCATTATTTTATCGCCTCCTAAACATCACAAATTAACATAGGGTTTGATAGCTCATCAGGTAGTGAGCTTTGATTTCCCAAGATTTTATATCCCACTTTCCTGCCTTCCTCAGGGATGCTGATATGTATGCAATTTTTTCAGTCCTTCTGTCAGTTTTTGCCATTCTACCTTCTTGGCTTCTCACATATACTGGTACTTGTACATACATCCTTATTTATAAATCTCTATTTCTTCCTCATTAATCCCTTCGATAAGACCTTTTTTAAGTTTGCTGTTATTTGTATAACAGCCAAGGGATTGCCAATGTAGTTTGCCTATTCATTTATTCCCTGGAATGTTGAAAAAAATGACTTAAACTGACTAGCACAGTATTATTAAGTGCTTTAAAAAGTACAAATAAGTCAAGAAGAAATAAGGAAAAGACAGTAAGACAGAGCCAAAAGTGAAGTTAGCGTGTGAAACTGATATACCATGTCCATGTACTTGTTAGAGATGAGTCAAAAAGTTGGCCTGAACTTTGTAGCACCACTCTAAAGAAGAAAAGAGTGTTTGTCCTCGAGGTGAAAGTAGGCTGATTGTTCAGGAACTGCAGAAATGTGACCAATGCCAGAGATAAGAGTCCTGTTCTCTGTGGATCCTTCCTGGTGAGGGTCCTGCCAGAATTTGTAATTGACAGCATTCTCAAAACATCCTGCAGGGCACACAGAGGCTCTCCCTGAGAAATACATCTGGAGTCTACTATTCCCCACCTCCACCACACCTGCCAAGTCTTGCCTGGGACTAGTGTGATAATATCTCTAGTTTCCCTGGTCACATTTCTCTCTAACCCCTCCCCATACTTCAGTGAAACAGCACAGCTGCTGGCAAAGTCTGTTCAATATAGACCTTAGACCAGGTTCTTCCCTTGCTTTAAGAACTTTTCGGGATTATTTCTTTCAATTAGAATAAAATCTGGAGTCTTCCCCTTGGCCTCCTGTACTTCAGGCGCCTGCCTCAGTGAGCTTTTCTCTCCAATTGGGCCTTTGCATCAGCTGTTGTCTCCCCAAGAATGTGCTTTCCTCTGATTGTCACATGCTTTTCTGGTTCTCTTCTTTCTGTTCCAGTTCCTGTGTCGTCACAGAGGCCTTCCCTGACCCCACCACAGAGCGCACACCATGGGGTGATGATTAGGGACAATTAAGGGGCTCTTCCTGTCCTGTCGCCAGTGCTGTCAAATGTACAGGAGGCAGGAAGAGCCCGCTGCAGACTGGGTTCTCTGCTTCCTCTCCCTTCTGTGGGTGCAGGACCGTTTGTACCTATTGAAATTACAGTGAGCTTTGGATAAAGAATTGGAGAACTGGACTTCAGGTCCACTTGGGGGACACTAGTCAAGTCACTTAACCTTTTAGGTTTTGTTTTCTCATCTGAAAATAAAGATACTACACTTACCTGCCTCTTGGACTATTTCAAGTGTTAAGTTCAGGTGCTGTGAAAGTCAGTACAGTGAATGGATTGGGCTTGTGGGACCATGGCATAATATTTATACTTTTTTCTTTGTCTATTATCCTGATACTTTAAGGCAGGTCAAGGGCTTGGGTTTGTGTAAGGTGTGCCATTTAATTGTGGCCCTATATCTGTAAAACCAAAGCTTAAACTGAATTAAAGAGAATCTTACTGGATTTCTATATGAATATCATATAGCAACTGGAATAACCTAGACCAATTTTAAGGTAATTAATTAAAAAGACATTAAAATAACACCCATAATTTAAAATAAACCTTTAAATCGATAGAAATTTGATGTCCTGTGAACCTTTTAGTTTTTTTCCCCTGGAAGGCATGGTAAAAAAAATACACATATATATATAATATATATAAAATAACATGTTATATATAATTACATATATTATGTATAACATACACAAAAGTATATAACATTTCTACTGTTTTTAGTGCCCGAGAAGAGTAGGTTTATGAATGACCCTGGGATCCATTCCTGGCCGAGAGCTGCTTTGCCCTGGTGATTTTAAATTACATCGTCAGGGGGTTCAATTAGTTTAGATGCTGGACTCTCATTAACCACAATGGAATTTACTGTACACGTCTCTCTCCTTCTCACACAGCACTGAAAAATGATGATCTCACATCACCTTTGTTTCTTGCCCTTTCCACTAATTTTAATGGATTTTTTTTTTAAGTGAAGCATCATCTCTGTGCAACTTTAGGGTGATGAGGCTGCTGAAAAGCAACACGCCTTCACTGCAATCCTCAGCCGGCACAGGCTGGGAGGGTCTGGGCCAGGACTGGCTCACTTTTTGGACTTTAGACTTCTTTTTATTCAATTTCAAATGACGCTTTTCTTTAAAAAAAAATCTTTTTCCCTCCTACGTTCACATCTAAGCTTTCTGATAGTACACAGTAGGTACTCAGCATTGATGTAGTTTTAAAACTATTGAAATGTTATGGAATAAAGGGGTTACATCATGTCCAAGGCTTTTGTTGTTCTTAATGTATCTTTTAGTAATCAGCTAAAGAATTGCTTGACTAAATAAATGTTTCATTTAAATTACATCTATGTAAAAGCAATCTAGTTATACCAAATAAAATAGATTATTAAATGTTGCATTTACTTTTTAATTATAAGAATTATATAAAATAAAAAACTATCTAGAATCTCATCACCCAGAAATAACCCATGCGAAAACGTTTCTTTCTATTCTATTTTTTTATATATTTCTCTACCAAACAAGCACTTTATAACCTGATTTTTAACCAATTTTATTATTGACATATTCTGATGTTTTAATATGTATTTATCAACTGAGATTTTTAATGGTGGAGTAATATTGTATCTTATGGATCTACTATAATTTAGTATTCACTATTCAGCCTATTTATAATGAACATTTTGGTAAAGGGTCTTTGGTCATTTTACTGATACATTTCTTAAACTGTAATCTTTTGCTTAAAATGTTATGTGTTGTTTAAATTAGCAATTTTCAACCTTTTTCATCCCATGGCACACATAAGCTAATTACTAAAATTCTGCAGTATACTAACAAAATATATATTTTTGCCAGTTTGACAAAAAGTATAGGTATAATTTAGATGCATTCACACTGATGATTATTATTGTCTTGGCTGTTGTAATTTTTTAATTTGACAGCCTAAGGGAAAAGAGAGCAGTGCCTGTGACCAAAGAAGTAGTCATGTTTATTGACTACTTATAAGTATTGCATGTTTAAACAATTTTTGTGGTATACCTTTTGAAAATCACTGGTTTTAATTGATGAATATTCCCAATTTTGTTGTTTTACAACATCAACACATGAGAACATGTATCTCATTGTACCCTCATTGACTTTAAGAATTTAAAATTTGAGGGCTTGTCCTCACCTTTATCAAGTTGATAGATTTTATGTGTGCCATTGTTTCCACTTGTATTACCTGAGTGATATAGGGTGAACTTTTACATATATTAATGAATTATTTTTATCTGTTAATGTCCTTGGTTCTTTTTCTACTGGGGTATTTACTAAAGCTCAATTTGTTAAGAGATGTTCTGGGAATTAGCCCTCTGCCTATCATATTTGTTGTAAATATTTCCTATTTTTACCTCATACTCTTCTGTTTGCTTATATTATTAACATGAAAATTTTTATTCTTTTTTGTAGTTAAATTTATCAACTTTGTCCTTTTTTAGTTTATACAATTCTTTCAAGCTTACAAAGTCTTTCAATCCTTCCTGGGAAAGATTAAATATTTATGTACATTTTCCTGTGTTTTTTGAAATATTTTCTTTTCTTTTCCTTTCATATACTATTACCAAGAGTTTCACAGAACTTCATGGGCATGCTTTAAAAATTCACTTTATTTTTCCAGCAGCCCTTTGACAGAAGCAGAGGAGGCTATCCCAAGTTGTAGAGGAAGAGAATGAGGATGTGGCAATGAACCAGGTAGATAGTTGTGTTCTAGAAGCAGAGCTGTGGTTTCACATTCTAAAACTCATAATATACACAGACTTCTTTAGTAAGCTCTTAAGTTTGTCTATTATTAGTTACCAGTTTTACATATTTTCTGCTTAAAGTCCATATTGAAAAGCTAGATCTTGGCAAAATTGGCGATTTTGTAATGTGTCTTCTGAGTGATAAAAGATGTTCTAATAAATATGATACTAGAGTTTTATATTCTAGATCAGCAATTTTCAACCTTTTTATCTTGTGACACACATAAATTAATTACTAAAATTCTGCAACACACCAAAAAATGTATTTTTTGCTGATATAAGAAAATAGATATAATTTTGATTGATTTATAAAAATAATACTAGTTATTGCCCACCCTTTTTGCTCTAAACTGACGTTTTAAAAAAATCAGGTGCCTATACTTGTATATAAGGAGTGCTGGTACTAAGAATTGATCAATGAGATGCAATCTTATTATGCAATGTGACCAATCAGATGCGAGTCTGTTATATGACCTGTATATTTATGGTTCCAATAAGGGTATTCACACTGGATGGCTCTTGTTGTGTTGGTTGTTGCTATTTATTTGACAATTTAAGGAAAGAGGTCTGTGCCCCTGACTCAATAGTCAGGTATTGCATGTTTTAAAATTTTGGGGGGCACACCAATGTGCCATGGCACATCGGTAGGAAATTGCTGTTCTAGATTATGCTTAATATAATTATCATATAAAATACATTCTCTAATTCAAGTAAACCCTTGGAAAATATCAAATATATATGGCAATCACCAGTTAGCCAGATTATTTCATTATGCTGAGTACCATTATTTGTCTGTTGATGAAAAACAAAGAAACAAAACAGAATACAGTTTTGTTTTGCATCAGTAGGTGATCTGCCTGGGCCTGTGCAGAGAGGCAGGGGAACTACCGCATTTCCCAACGGTCTTAGAATATATAGGTTTGGTGGGATTGAATGGAAGAATTATACATTTAGTCAAAATTACATCACATAGAGAAATATCAATATAAGTAGGAAAATACTATATATAACAAATTATTTATTCTATGTTCATCCTTCAGACTACTTCTGAATGACTTTCTTCAGTTTTTAGAAATGAACTTAATAAGTTTGTCCAAGTAGAAATATATTTAATGTAAACCAGATATAGTATTTACTTTAAAAAAATTGAAATATAGTTGACATATTGTTATTTTATAGTATAGTTTTAGGTAGACAATGTAATGATTTTTCTACATGTATATATTGCAAAATAATCACAAGTCTCAAAACGTCCTCCACCACACATTTACAATTTTTTCCTTGAGATGAGAACTTTAAAGATCTCTCTTTAGTATTAACTCGATTGTTTATAACTGCTCACTTTTTGTTATTAAAAATGCTTTTGAATTGATCATCTTAAATTCCTAACATGTCTTAAAGGCCAAAATTGAATATAAGTTGCATTAAAGAACTCCCACTGTCTAATGTGACTTTGAACATGAGGGGGTTTTAAAGAGGATGCTGCTATCTATCCTCTGAGGAGTGGAGTTCCAATGATTTTTTTTATTCTTGATCTCAGGTAGCTGAAGTATACACCTCAATTGAATTCTCAGTTTACTGGAGCCCCTATTATAACTGTCTTTATTATAACAAACCTGCAATTGTTTATTCCTACTGAAGTGATCCCTATCCTTCTCCCACATGCGAGAACACAAAATTCAGTATAATGAAGTCACCCGATGACAGTTTCTGCCTGTAAAAGCAAATGACTATTTTATTTACTTTTTAGCATTACTCATATAACATTTATATGTGTCATGAGATTTTTCTAAGCATTTGATAAAAATTAATTTAAACTCATAAGCAACCCTATGAGACAGGTACCTCTGTTTTGTAGATGAAGTTACTCAGAGCTTAATTAATCCAAATCAAACATCTATTAAGTGGCAGAGCCAGATTTTAAACACAAATGGTCTAACTCCAGAGTTGATGATCTAAACCAGTGGGTCTGTGGTTTCTGAGGGTCTCTGAGACCCTTTTGGGGATCTGTGAGATCTTTTTTTTCCTAGCTACGTATCTGTATGAGACTAGCTTTTCTTCCTCCATTTCAACAAAAAGACAATCATGACAGATTAAATATAAAAGTAGAAATGAGAATGCAGTTATATTTCATTAGCCATTCATAAGAGCTTTACAAAATTGTAAAACATTGCCACTCTTCACACTAATTATGTTTTGTTTTGTAAAATACAATTATTATAAAAATGTTATGTTAACATATTTATTACTCTAAGTAAACCATTTTGAATTTTCCCAGTTGTAATTTCTAATTAAATATCAATAGGTACAATCCACATGAATACAAGCTCTTCGGTGTCATCAATAATTTTCAATAACTTTAGAGGGTACAGAGACCACAAGGTTTGTGAACTTCTCTGAACCCCATAGTTGTGCTCCCCCATTACCCTGTTTCAGGTCTAGCTTCTCCCATCTTTCCCACTATTTCTGATTTAATTCTCACTTAAAAAGGGAACAAAGGTGTGAGCTTTATTTTCTAAAGGCAAAGGTGGTTTGGAACACTAAGGGCAGTAGCCATGGGGCTGAGGATGATAAGCTTTGCAGTTTGTGACTAGCTGGACTCCTTACTGGGTGCACAGCCTGGAGTGATTTAATCGTCCTTCCTTCAGTTACGTTGTGCCTAAAATGGGGTCATGGTATTTACCTGATCAAGTTGTTATAAGGATTATGTGAGCTAACCTACCTAAAATGCTTAAACTGTTCCTGGCACATGTGCATTGTTCAAATATTAGCTTTGTTAATATTTGAGAGTTATGAGAGTTCTAGAAGAGTTCAATGTGTTTTATGTTCCACGAGTTTTCTTAAACTATTTTCTCTTCTACTTCATGAACACATTATCATTAAAGCCTAAGCTTCCCTATCTAATTTGTTTTCCTTAGCTGGGCTTGGACTATGAAGTGGCCTTTTATTTTAAGTTGTGTGGTTAGTTCCATTTGGGGTGGGGTTGCTATCAGAGTGCATTTCTCTTCCTGTAAACTTTCAAATACAGAAACTGCCACCCCTCCTCCCTCACTGAATTCCCTCAGTTGTTTGCAGTTCACATCCCGTAAATGTATAGATTTTCCTTCCTCTCCTCCCCACACTGTCAAAGGTCAATGTTTATAGTCTGTGCCAGGGACAGGGAGGGATCTCCATGTAAGCTGGAAGCTCTGCAGCCTTCTGCCAGCTGTATTCAAAGTTGCCTCCCACTCCCTGGCCCATGGTTGATTTTGTTCAAGGCTGCAGCTCACACTAGGATCATATTACCCTTGTCTGATAGCTTGTTTCTGTAGCTGCAATCTTATGTTCCAGGTCAAAGGTTTCTCTCCAGACACCACCCGTCTGCCTGTTTGTCTGTGGAGCCCACTCTCTTGTCTGCCTTGTTTCACCTTTTCTGCATCAGTTTAAGGTTCCCATGGGAACTGGCAACCAGCTGCAGTTTTTTATCCAGGCATGCCGCCACCATTCACACGATCTTCTGACAAAAGCCCGTCTTCCCACAAAGGACTCCTCAGATGTGACACTAAGACTACTGTCAGTGTGGGCTGCGGGGAGGGAACCCTGAGAGCCCACAGATGTCCCTCGTATTTTTGTGTGTCTGACTGAAGGTGTCAGGATGGCCTCCATTTCTCCTGATAAATCTGGGAAGGTTTTTCCCCCTCACAGACTTCCAGGCTGTCTTATTGACAATGACAGTAAAACGCCTTGTGATAAAGACTTGGAGAATCTTATCCTCGCTATTCCTAACTGAAGAACATTCGTCTTTTTTAAAAAATCATTTTGTAAATTAAATATTTTGAACTCTGTTTGCTTATTTGGGCCATTTCTTCTGCCAAAAAAGATATAACTTAACTTACAAAAAATACTTTCAATACAACAGATTTACTTTGATTATAAGTGAGAAATTGAGATAGAAGGAAAATAGCTGGACTAGTCCAAATGAACTATGTAAATGCAATTTTCAAAATAAAAATAAATATGAATAAAAATTTGAAACTCACAGAAAAATTGAAAAACAGTTCAATGATCACCTGTTTCTCTTTCACCAAGATTCATCAACTTCAGACATGTCTCTTTGGTCAAACAATCCAACAGGAGCCTTGAAGACATGAACAAAATCAGTGGGCTGCTGCAGACAGCAGTGTCATACAGGACAAGGGGCTCAAGGTCTGGGCTGTTCTTGCTCAGTGCTATTTTTGCTAAATGTTAAAATGCAGTAGAGTGTTTTGCAGATGCAGCTATAAACAGAATGAGCTTGACAGGAACCCAACCTGATAGTGTAGCCAACTGCAAAGAGAAATCAACATGCAATTAACCAAACAATGTATATGAGCAATGGCTAAGCCTCTGTTTGGGAAACAGGGCTCCAGGTGTGAATCCCATCTCCTACTCTTGCTGCAAGTAAGTAAAACTACCCAAGGACAACCATGTCTTGATCTTTTTTTCTTTTAAAGATTTTTATTTATTTATTTTTAGAGAGGAGGGGAAGGAAGGAGAAAGAGAGGGAGAGAAACATCAATGTGTGGTTGCCTCTTGCATGCCCCGCACTGGTGACTCGGCCTGCAGCCTAGGCATGTGCCCTGACTGGGAATCAAACTGGTGACCCTTTGGTTCGTAGCCCAGCGCTCAATTCACTGAGCCACACCAACCAGGGCCATGTTTTATTTGTGAACAGACCATCCAAGCAGTGGGTAAACTCCTTAAGTTCAGGAACATCAAGATTGTTCCCTCAGTAGTGTAGTTTGCTGTGTATAATGCGCATCCATGTTTTTGTGCATATTATACATGGAATAATTATACTTGTTGTTTTATCCATGGTAGGTAATCATTATACCCATGTATAATGTGTTCCTTATTTTTCCCTAAAAATGTAGACAAAATGTGTGCATTATACACAACAAAATATGTAATTTCACATGCATCTCCCAAAAACAAGGGCACCCTCCTACATAACTCAGTACAAAGGTACACCTTTACTGTACCCAAGAAAATCCACTTTAGTTCAGTGGTTTCATCATACCTTCCATGCCCAGACTTTCTTCGCTGGCTTTTCCTTTCATGATTAAAGAGCCAGTCAAGGCTCATACATTGCAGTTGGTATTAAATGTGTAGTGCTTTATTATTCCCTTGGTTCTTTATGGCATTAAGTCATTTGAAGATTCCCATATAACATTCTACTTTCTTAATTCATCTATTTTCTAATGATTCAGATGAGGTCAAATATTTCTG
The DNA here is from genome assembly GCA_004024845.1 of Tonatia bakeri. Taxonomy (NCBI): domain Eukaryota; kingdom Metazoa; phylum Chordata; class Mammalia; order Chiroptera; family Phyllostomidae; genus Tonatia; species Tonatia bakeri. The sequence continues at coordinate 50,083 of PVIA01001302.1, read as the reverse complement.
GCAAGGACACCAAATTGGTGATGTTGTTTACCTACCACAGTATCATGTTTGGCCACCCGAGTCACTGTTAGCACTGCCAAGTTTTGACCACATGGTTAGGTGGTGGCTGTCAGATCATCCTAGTGTGAAAGGTACGTTTTTCTTTGTATTTATTATGTAACAGGGTAATATTACAGAGCAGCACTCATTATCCAAAATAAAAGACAAAGCTGAATTTTTAAATTTTATTTTTCAATTACAGTTTACATTCAATATTATTTTATATTAGTTCCAGGTGTATAGTATAGTGGTTAGTTAATCATATACTTTACAATGTGTTCACCTCAATATTTTCAGTAACCACCTGGCACCATACATAGTTATTACAATATTATTGACTATATTCTCTATGCTATACTTTACATTTCCATCACTATTTTGTAACTCTCTATTTAAGACAAAGCTTCATTTATTTTCCGGGAAAACTGTGCTGATCAGTTTTCTACAATCTTTCTGGCAGATCAGAGTAGGAGGTATAGAGTTAGGAACTGGTAGATTTTTGGAGGTGGGTTGACATGTTTACTTAGAAGAAGAAAGTTAGGTTGATTAGTTGGTATTCTGAGATGTGTGAATCTGTTTGTGATTGGCTGATTTTCAGCAACAAAGGGCTGTTACTGGTTGATCAACAAGTAAGTGTCAATTGAATAAGCTTCAGTCTGGTTCTGGAGGCCACTTGTTATCATAGCTGTGGAGCAATCTGTCATTTCCTAGGTTATGACAACTTTTAATTCTCATCTGAATATCTGGTTCTCCAATAAAGTTTCTCCCATTGGTTTAGTTTTTACCTTCATTAATATCTTTGCCTGAGTTATTTATAATATGGGGCTTACAAAATGTTGACTATCTAATTGCACCATTTTTTCCTGTATTACCTGGCATTCTTCTGTAAGGAAGTACTTGACTCTTTTTTTAACTCCCTTCACATTCCCCCATTTCATATCTGTATTTCTCTTCTCTTGTATTTACTCTGCAATACTACAGTAGCTCAAAATAATTTCAGAATCACAACACCAGCATTTGTAAAACTCTGATCCAAGATGAGTGGTCCGAGTTGAGAGGATCTTTAGTGAAATACCTTAGATTTTGTTCTAGTTTCAGCTTGGTTGGCTCATAACCCTCACCCTAACCTGAATCCTAACCCTAGTTGCTTTGTGATCTCAGAAAGAAGATATTCTGAAGGGTGATGACCATTTCTCTTAAACTCAGTGCTGATGGAATAGAGGTTGTGCTAGTAATTATAGTTAATATTTATTGAAGGATTACTGTGTGTCCAGCATTGTTGTAAGTACTTGGCATGTTTTCTCTGTTAATCCTTATGAAAACCCTTCAAGATAGTTACTATTATCTTTTTTATTTCACTGGTGGGCAAAAGCCTTATGCAAAGTTATATTGATAGTAATGGACAAGGCGAGACTCCAGCCAAGACGGACTGATGATAGAGAATACGTTCTTAACCTCTATGTCACACATGTGTTTTAAAATTGTGTTAATAAGGATAGTTACTCGCAGCAACCTTTAATTTCCCTATCAGAATGCTTTTCATCCCTTACTGGAATTCTTCCTTGGTTTGTCTTTCACATCAGACATCAGACCTGAGCAGTAAGAGACCTTGAATCTATTATTTGTCATTGAACATGCAGCATGCGTACAGCACATGGCGCCTAAGTGCACTCAGTGATTTTTAATAATGGCAGTAAAGTCATCATTTCTCTGTGTCAGGCATTGTACTATAACCTTAAATGTATTATTTTGGATTCTTACAGCAATCATACAGAAGAGCTGTTTCTATCCATATTGTAAAACAAATAGGTTCAGAAAGGTAACATGATTGCTCAAATCCTTTCTGCTAGTAAACATTAGAGCTGGCACTTGAACCCAGGTTTTCTTCGCTTAGGAGCCTTGTCTCCCATGAGACCTGTTTCTAACAAAATTCTTCCCAATCCAGTTCATTGGTACTGATCCTAGTGGAAGGGTAGGTATTTGATTAGCTTGACAAAAAGTAAGAGAGCTAAAAGGCCAAAAATGTGCCATTATATTGAGCAGATATTCCATTTAAATTTGAGGAATAAAAATAAAATGTAGAAGAGATATCTTGCCCGAGGGGTTCTGAAATCCCTGTGGGGAAACAAAAATGAAGCATGACTGTTTTAACCAAACGCTTGTAGAAACTTAATGACAATTGAACTACTTTGGGCTTGCAGAATATGTGAAATTGGATTTGATTGCAGATGAATTATGTATTTGCAGACTTTGCCCATAAATCTTTCCTTAACTGCTTGGTTTTCAGTGCTGACTTGGTATTCCCTCCTTCCAAAGACGCCCTGCTCAGGCATCTGATTGCCTTTTGCTACTCAGTTTCCTGCATTCTTCATTTCTGACCTTGGGTTTCTGAGTTCCACATATTTTGCAACTAGCACTGTCATTGCTGCCACTGTCAGGAAACACAGGTGTAAAGGGAGCCTAGTAAGTGCACTAGGGACTCCGTGGAAGAGTGCTGTTTGTAGTCACCTTGGCAAGCCTGATGCTCTGGGGCGGGGTGGGGGAGCCTGGGGGTGCCTCACTGTGGCATTTCTGTGAATGGTAATGTTGGTAGGCGTTCAATTGGTAGCAAGGCCCCTTAACCAGGTAGGCTTATGGAATATTCAATGAAAGAAGAATCTGTAAGAAAATAAAATATAAAACAAGCATAACAAACAAAGGCATCTTAACTTTATCTGTAATGTTAGATGGGCGCATTGGGCAGTTTTCTCTGAAAAGGGAACAGATCATCATCAACAAAGGATGAAAGATTGTTCTGGATTAGTAGCATAGCCACAGAAAAATTATCTGAAGGTTACATGAGAACATAAATTTGTTTAGAGGAATAAAGTGGACATGCCATTTCAGTCACCTGTCCCTTGCAAATAGCAAAATAGCAGATGTAGTTTACATTTCATTTAAGTCAATGGTGCACTAGGGCAACCAATAAATATTACGGGGCTCTTTGTAAATTCCATTTGAGATATGATAGCAGGAAGCAGTATAGTGAATGTATGAATTAGATCATGGATCTGGGATCACACCAACAAAAATATGAATCCCAAATCTGTGTGACTTTGAACAATTTAGTTATGTTCTCTGAGAATCAACTTCCACTTGTGTAAAAGTAATAGATTGACTAGCTACAGGAAGCAGGTCATAGAATTCAAAGGGAAAGCTGAACAGGAGCAGAACTCAGAACTGAATAAAAATAGGGCAGCTCTGGGCATCTTGGTTGTGGAAACGACAGTCCCTGCAGGTTGCTGCCGTGGAAATGACATGGCTCCAGCCGTGAATGTTCCTGTGTCACATGGAACTGCCAAGAGACAGATCCCCAGAGCAGATGCCTGTTTGGCCCAACTTTGGCTGCTTGCCTGGGGAAGTGAAGTATTTTGTTTGACAGTCTACCAGGACTGCTTGCTATTGCTGCAGGACAGGTATTCTAAAAGAATTTGGGTGGGAATTTGGGTGGGAAAGCTTAGCTGGTATATACCACAGATGATGTATACCTCTTCTCTGTGAGTCTGGGGAGAGAAAGTTGAACCAGAGACATCTGTGTGCATGCATGTGGATATGTGTGTGGTGCAGGTTCCCTCTGCCATAACCTCCTCTTTGCTTCTGAGCCAGGTGTGGAACTAGAATTAAAAAGAAAGCAAAATGCATATATGGAATTCAACAGGGCCAGCTGTGCTGTATGGTGGTTTGTTGCAGAAGCTAAATTGTGATTCCATGAGCCATTATTCCTAACATTGTTGAACTCCTCTTTGAATCTTTAGGACATCCAAGAAAAAAGCCTTATTGTTGTTTTTTAAATCTGACATAACAGGAATAGAATTGAAGCTAACTCGGGGGGTAGAATCCTTGGCATGTTGAGGTACTCCATGATAGTATTGAAATAATTATTATGTCAGAATAGTTATATTTTTGTTTTCACCTTTTCCAGAAAGATTATACAAATATGTAAAATATGAACACTCAAATTGAATTTCTAAATAAATCTATACTGTGTTCATCCACTTAAATTCCTTCCTACCATTCACAAGTTTCACACACCTGATTTATGTTTATACTGTTATTCAGTAATAAATTTTTATCTGTAACTGCAGTGGCAAGGACTTTAATTTACCTATCATAATGGGTTATTTTAAAGTAGTCAAAATTAATTTATAAACTGAATCAAACTCATAATCAAAAGACATTATTTCATATATTCCCTCTATTGTAAAAAGTATCTTTTCATAGATGGTGATATTACAGAATATTCCTCCTCCTTTCATGTCTAGTAGTTTATTTCACAGGCCTGGTCTGACTGGTTTTTACCTCCTAAATTTCAAAAATTCATCTGTTTCTCTAATTTCCAATGCCAGCATCCTAACCCAAAGCACCCGCCTTTGTCACCTGGACTACTGCATCCACTCTGCTTTCTCCTTGATTAAGTCTTCATGTATTAGAGAGAGCTTCACAAAGCACAGATCTGATCACAGAATCACCTGCTCTATCCCCATTAAAAACGTCTGATGACTTCTTTTTGCACTCTGGATTAAGACTCACCAGCTTTTGAAACACAGCCTTCAAAATCTTGCTCCGGTCTTTCCTTACCCATGCCAGCTCACCTGTCCCTTCTTCCAGAAAGGCTTTTCTGACCCTGTGCCTTGACCACTTGTCTTTATCCTGTGCTCTAGAGTGATATTCCTTTCCTTCAAAGCATTTTCCTGTTTGTAACTGCACATCTGCCAGGGTGATCAGATAATTTCTATCTGCTTCCTCTACACAGTGAGAGCAGGGATGGTATATGCTATTGTTTTTCACATTATGCTAACCTTAGCACTGAATTTTGCATACAGTAAACATTCAATACTTATTTATTGAATGAAGTAATTAAGATTTAGGGATAGTGTGTTTGTCAGCTTTTGTAGCATAGCTAACAACCTGAAATCGGTGACTTATGAAAACAGCATCATTCATTTTTTGCGTACAGGTCTGCAGGTCACATGTGGCCCTGCTATGCTTGACTGGGCTCAGCCAAGTTTGGGTCTGTCCCAGTGTCTTCTCCTCTTTGCCCAGGCTGAAGAAGCAGTCACCATCTGGAACATGGGGTTGTCATGGTAAAGGGCAGGAGCTTAAGAGGCCAGGCCAGACTGCAATACCCATATTTAAAGCTTTTGATCAGAAGAGCCATGTGATACATCCACTCACATCCCTTTGGTCAAAACAAGTCACATCGTATTAGCAATGACACAGAGGAGCATACTCTTCTCACAGTGTAGGAGGGAGAGAGAGTGAATACTGGTAAATACTGCCTTCTATCATAGATGCTAAATAAATTCACCCAAGGTTTTAAAACAAAGGACACCTACCTCCTATACTGACTCAAAAGCCATGGAGTGGCCACACAAAAAAAGAGCCCCCCATAGTGTAGGGAATATATCCATAAGGAATCTCTGCCAAGTGACCAGTGTTGAGCTGAAGTTTACAAAATGAGATGAACTTCAGACTTGTTTCTACAGATCCCTTGCAGAACGTCGGTCACTTCCCTCCCACCCACCCTACCTAAAAAAGTACTGTGTGGAAAAAATACATCAGGCATGTGTGCCAGGTAGCAAGTATTTCTGGACTCCTTCATTAGTATTCACTCTCTGAAAAGCTGAAATAATAAATAAATTAATTAATTAATTGAAATATAAAACAAAGAACTAAGTATTTATAATCTGATAAAAATGGATGTATGTGTGTGTGGTACCTATGTGTGCACATGTATGCTTGTATGTGCACAGGTGACCTAGTGATATGTGTTACCTACCACCATGTCGCCTCTTGGTGGGGTGTGAAATGGGTACTGGGATGATTACTTTTCACGTAAACCCTTTCATTAAAAAGAAGAAGTTGTAAAATGTCAGGTAAATCTTGATTTTATTGACTATGAAGAGTGTTATTGTCAGAAAATATCATTAAGCTTTCACATTTCTCTCATGGCTTTGTTGATTAATTAGAAGAAAATAAGACTAAGGATAAAGTTAGTCATAGTTATGAAATCAGCTAAAAATGAGAAGTAATCAAGTCTGACTTTTGCAAATGGCATAATGGCGTCTTCTACGAAAAGCTGAGATGTATTGTCATGAGGAGGTCACACTTGGTAACCTTTGGTGTTAATGTCACCAAGCTAAAGCTTATTACCATTAGAAGAAAGACAGTGATGTAGAAGCTTTCATAATTTTCAAAAAAGCCCTTTGTCCTAGCAGGTGAGTGCCATTGAATGGCAGAAATCTAAGAATTTATCAACATGTTGGCCTGGGCAGTCAGCAGGGGGTTTGGGAAGCCCTCTGAGATTTACCACAGGAAAAACTGCAGCCAAAACCAGAGCCTGAATAATGTGTTTCCCTCATTCACAGTCAGCTTATCATAGGACGATAGAGCTGAGAGAAACCTGGAGAGATGGCCTTGTCCAGAAGGGAAGCGGAAGTGAAGAGCATAAACGTGAGAGATAATGCGGACCTGTATGAGTTATAAACAGCTAAAAATATTTTTGCAACTTTCATGTAAAACATTTTAAAATAGGTTTTAGGGACAATTTTTTATAGTAACTAATATGTACTGGTACATTGTTTTTATGAACCTTTTACATTCCGTAATTATAACAACTATTTTTACTGAAAGCAGACTTATTTAGTTAACTTTAAATATATTCTAGAAGAAACTTAGGGTCCAGGAAGTAACCTGTCCAAATTTACCCACCTAGTGAAGCCTCAAAATGAACAAAACTATTCCAATTGCAAAAATCATTTCCTTAACCACTGGACCATATCACAGGCCTGGAACAAACTTGTGCTTAGTAGCTGACCTGGTTTACCTCTTCACTTATTTCAAAAAAAAAAAAAGATAAACATTATGGGTTTCAGTTGGATTTCTGTCTGTTGGTGGTTTGGTTTTTGTTTTGTTATTGTTCTCCCCCTACAGCCCTCCAGGTTTTACAGCTAATGGTCTAAACAGGGAGGGAGAAAATAGCTTTGACCAATATCCAAGGATAACCAGGACTGCAAACCTCCTGGGGTGGTGGGGAGAAGGGAAGCAGACCCTTCCCCGGCCCCTGACACCTGTGGACTCATCCTCATGATGTCATCCTGGCATATGACACTTTGATTTCCACCTTGAACTCAAAGAGCAGAATTTTTAAAGCTAGTTTAATAAGTTATTTCTTCCCTCAAACTTTCAAAAATAATTGTAAATGAAATCACTGCTAAATTTGATTTTCACAACTGGGCTTACCACAGAGTAGAAAGGCTACTCAGCTTTGTAGCTAAGTAGTTACATGATTTTTAGGGACCATTTCATCTTTTTCACAAATTATTTTTAATAAACATCTTTCTAAAGCATGCTTTTTCTTTTGAATTAATTTTCCTCGTTATTTTGTTAATCACTTTCGCATCTGAGGTTGTGGTTGAATATGGAGATTATGTTCTATCACCGAGGCTCTGAAAGCTTCACAAGACTTCGCAGACCGATATATTGTATTTGGCAGTTCTTTTATTAATTATATTATATACTTATTGCATAATTAACAAATAGCTGTGGGTGAAATGTTTGTGTTAGGATAATAAAGAATTTCAAATTATATACTCAGCAGCTTTATTGAACCAATTATTTTTTTTTAAAAAAGGATAATAACTCTTGACATTAGTGGCTGTGAATAGGGTTAGGCAGCAGTGTGCTTATATTTTGAGAATATACCTCATAATTCTTCTTTTGATTATTAGTGCCATTATGACCAGTAATGCCATATAAAAGAATTCCATTTCTTACAAATGGAATTCTTGAATTCTAATTACTTGGATATTATCAATAAAATGATCAAAACTTTAATGTTGTTATTTTTTTAATTCACCCAAGTGTGAGAAAGTAAAATAGAATGATATTTCTAGATCCAGAAATAATCTCTGTTAATCTTTTTAAATGTTTTCTAAGATAATACTTTGCATATTCTATTACTTCATTTCTAATATCACAGTTTTCCCTATCATTAAAATAGTATTAGCAGTATCATTTTCAGTGGTTCCATAATGTTCCATTGATTTGGTTTTCCATAGTTGATTTACTTCATCTGATTTTGAATGTTTACTTTGTATTTTTTACTGTTACAAGTCATGCTGTAAACATTGTAAAGTTTATGCATCCATAAGGCGGGCAAGAAGTCATTTTGCTATTGCATACATTGAATAGTGATAATATGCCTAGTGCATGCTAGCATTATAAGTGAAAAAGGTGTCATGTTACTTTGCATATGTTTGATGACAAGCAATGGATTATGACTGGACATTTTTTATAAGTTTGTTCCAGTTCTACTGCTGAGGAAAGCTTAGATAGGCTATGTAATTTGATCAATGTCATACACTAAGAAAGAGAAACAAGAGTTGACTCCCTGTTTTTCTGATTTAATACTTGTGCACTTAATCAATATTATATAAATTAATTTTATTTTGTTATCTCTTAGAAGCATTCCATTTTTAAAAATATTTAGGTACAGTGCTATCAAGTATTATCAGTGTGTCACAATCTAAGTAGGAATGATTACACTCTAGATGTATTTTTTTTCTGAACTTTAACCTTGTGGACTTCTCTTTTTTAAAAAATAGTTTTATCTTTCATTGATTTTAGAGAGAGAGGAAGCAGGGGAGAAAGAGAGAGAAAGAGAGAGAGAGAAAGAGAGACGAGAGAGAGGTTTGTTGTTCCACCTATCAATGCATCATTGGTTGATTCTTGTATGTGCCCTGACTGGGGATCGAAACCACAACTTTGTTTATCAGGAGACACTCCAACCAACTGAGCTACCCAACCAGGTCTAACCTAGTGGACTTCTAAGATGTAGCCATCTTTTTCTGCCATTATTTTTTATTATACCTTTATTAATATATAATCCATATAACCATAAAATTCACTGATTTGAAGTGGACAATGCAATGGTTTTTCCTATGTCACAGGGTTGTTTTCAGCTATCATGATCACAGACTGTTTTGTCACGGCCACTGGCAGAGATGCAGCAGCCTGTTCTAGTAGTGATTAACACAGTTTTTGCACATAATGGGTGCTACATAGGATTTTCTAAATGACCAATTAAAGAACTTTCTTACTGTGCTAGGCACTGGGGAAGTTCCTGAGAAAGATGCATACCCTTCTCTCAAGAACTTTACAGGATCATTGGAGAGTTAAAGCCTAAACCATGATAAATATAAATTCAGGGTGAAGTATTTGATTAAATGTCAAATGAGGAGCCGAGCCAATGATATTTATTACAGGAAGCTAAGGTCTGCCATGCTGTGTGTGGTCATCAGGACAACCTCTTGAACACAGGGGCTTCAGGGTGCCCAGATTGTCATTCCTCAGTGACTACTGAGATACAACTACTTTTGGCATTCTTATGAAGCCTTAGTAATCTTTCCCAGGCTGGGTTAATAACTGGGAAGGCTGTAGTTGCTGCTTTAGTCCTTTTGTGCCCTAAGACCAAAGCCCTTAACTGGAAGAAGGGCTGGGGAAAACAGTCTGGGGAAATTCACTGAGTTAACATCTAGTATCACTCTCTCCCAGCCTGCCCAGCTACCTCCCCAGAGAAGGCCGTTTTTCACACTACTGACAACCCAGACTGGCTTGATTGCTTCTTCCTCTGAAATCCTATTACACGTCTTTCTATTGATTGAGCTCTCTATCATGGATCATCATATCATTTGTTTACATCATTTATATTTATGCACCTTATCCAAGAAGCTCCTTGATGGCAAAGTGGCAACATCTTAGATTTTTCTTTGACTACTTAATACCTGTAAGTATTGGGTGTGTATGCATGTAACATACAGCCATATGAATAACTGTGAATCAAGCATATAACATATTATTACTTTATTATCTTTCCCTAAGAGAAAAGCATTGATTCCAAAAGCATTAGCTGCTTGGCATTTTTTCTTCTTATAGCTATATGAAACCTTCACCCAAAATAACTGAGGTCGGGAGGACCATCACCTGAAATGCTGGTTAAAAAGCAAATTCCTGGGTCAGGCCCAATTACTCTACTCTGGCAATTCTAGATTAGAAAGTCCAGCATAGGAGCCAGGGATTCAAATTTGAAACAAACAAATCACGCCAGATGCTTGTGATGCATAACCATGAGCCTTGACAGGAAATAGCTTAGATACTCAGGTTTAAAGAGATAGTATACAGAAATTAGTCATGATTGAGAGAGGTGGTGAAACATGGCTTGGTTGAGATCTCTTAATTATAAAGAAATATTTATTCAATCAAGTATTATTATATGATGGTTTGGCAATTTTAACTTGAATTGTTTAAATTTTGTGTTTGTGCCTCTTTATGATTCAAATAAGATAAATAGCACCTGTCTATAACAAGTTATCAAAAAATATTAAATGCATATTAAAATCTGGCTCCTTGGATCGTATTACTCTGTCATCCCTTGTAAAGGGTGATGAGAAATGGTTTCTCAGGCAGCAGCCTGTTTTCCAGAATGGCTTGTTCTCAGATGAGTGAGTCAGTTTTCTGCCCACTAATTCCACAAATTGGCCTGTTGGTGCCTCTGGCTCCAAGAGTCTAGTTCACTTCAATTCAGTTTCAGTTCAACAAGTCCTGAATGTTACCTGCTGTGCGCCAAGTCCTGTGCTAGCTGCTCAGAATAATTTTTTTTAAGTGCTTTAAAATACTTACTAGGGGCCAGATGCTGTTTGTGCTGTATGTATATTAAACTTACTTACTTCTCAAAAAAAACCTTAAGATTATTGTCCCCATCTTACAAAGAAGGGAACAGGCTGAGAGAGCTTACATTCTTTGCCTGAGGTGGAGCCAGAATCTAACCTGAGCAGACCGATTCTGGGGCCTCCGCTCTTAACCACAGGTTTGACTGATGAACAGGTAGGTATGACCTATTTTCTCTTGGAACCTTCTGGAGATAGCAGAATGCATTATGTTTCAGAATACTATGTTGTTTTTTTTTTTAAACCGTAGGTCACTATTGATCTGTGCTGTTCACGGGTTAAGTTCCCCAGGAGCTGTGTGCCTGGGGGCCCTGGCTCCCCTTGCAGCCTCCTAGGAGCTCAGGCTGCCCCCGAACATGTTGAGTGTTACCTGTTTTGAACCTCTCAGTGAACTCTGTCCCCCAGAACTTTCTGTAGTGATGGAGATGTCTTATAAGTCTGTACTATTCAAGGGAGTAGCCACGTGTGGGTCCTTAGCACTCAAGATGGGACTAGTGTGACTGAGGAACTTGATTTTAATTACTTTAAATAGCCACAGATACTAGTGGGTACCGCGCCAAACAGTGACACTCCAGATGGCTTTCACTGCTGCTTGCAGTGACCTGTTCCCAGCCTCACTGCTCGGGCCCTTCGTTGCCAGGGTTTCCCCCAGCCGACCTGAGCAGGGGGAGAACCATTATGGCTCTTGCTGGGTGACACTTAGAGCTTTGAAGGGGCTTTCTTAGGGCAACAGGACTTTAATTCAAAAGTGAATAAAAACATGTAGACTGTAACTCCTTTCTAGGTAAGGTTTGTCCTTTATTAATTTATGTATTCAGAACATACACTGCACACTAGACCGGGAATTGGCAAGCTTTTTTCATAAAGGAACATTTGATAAATATTTCCCAGGCCACATCCTCTTTGTTGCAACTAGTTGACTGTGTTGTAGTGTGAAAGATGTCATAAACAATAGGTAAATGGACCAGTACAGCCATGTTCCAATAAAACTTTATTTACAAAAATAGGTGGCAGACTGGTTTGGCCTCCACCCGTAGTTTGCTAACCTCATATTAGACACATAGTTGTCTGCTGTGAACGAATATGTTAATTTATCATATAATAATTAGTTTCTACTGCATGCAAGGCTCTAGATATATGACAGTGAGCAGACAGATAAGGGTCCTACTTTGTTCTTGTGTGCAGAGGTTGACAATGAAAGATTAAACCTATACACATAAACCCATAAATCATGAACATGAGTTTGGATTATGAGTAAAATAAAACAGAGACTACTCTGAAAGGGTGGTCAGGGAAGGCTTCTCTTTGAAGGTGACATGTGATCTACATTGAATAACAAGGAGAGACAGCAAAGAACAATGGCAGAGAATTCTAGGTAGAGAGGAGTGAGAACACATTTACATGTTCAAGAATGTTTCAAAAACAGAAAGAAAGCCTCTGGGGTGAAGCATGGTGAAGAATTGGGAAAATCCTAGGAGCCTGGAACTCAATTGATAAATGTATTTTGGTGCAGTGAGAAACCACTGGTGGAATTTAAAGAAGGAAACATATTTATGTTTGTCTGTCTGTCTATCTATCTATCTATCTATCTATCATCTATCTATCATCTATCTACAATATCTATCTATAGATTTCTTTGCTGCACTATCATTTAGATGTCCCTATACTTTACCTTGCTGTTCTCACCATCCCCACCCCCAAGAGCCCAGGCCTCATGCAGGCTCTACAGAAGCAGTGAACGGGGTGTGGCTGTCCACATTAGCCACTTGGCATTGTGTTTCAGAAGTTGTTCATAGATTCTCCCAGGAAGGCAAACACTACAAAGCATTTTTATATCGATGTTAGAATTCAGATCTTGTGTATTGTTTGTTCTTTACCTTTATTGCCAATTTCAAGATATCACATTGAGTATTTCAGATATCTGTGTAATATGAAAGTTCCTGCAATATTTTGATATTCACAAATCTCTGTCATAGAGTTAAAGTTCCAGCAACAACCAATTAAGAATACCTTTAGACAATTTTAGGAGTTTTTTGTTTGTTTAAATTGTTTTTTTTTTTAGTTGAGCTTAAAGTTTGTTAAAAAATAAGTAGGTGTCAAATTTCTTTGCAGTAGATTTGTATTACATAGATCTTAGAATGTAAGTTGGTATTTGCTGGTTTCATTTGGATAAATAATTAAGGAGCATGATACTGTTAACTGTTTGTTCAACTCTGCCTGGTGCAGCAGAATACAAACATTTGACCTTCTTAACAAAGACAGATAGACTGCAGCTACATACCATGATATCATTAGGTTGTTGAATAACATCATCATTCATGATTATAAGGAATTATTGAGGTGAAATGGCAAGCTTAATAGAAAGCTATTATTTGTGCAGGCAGTATAGTTCCACTGTCCTGGTCATTCTAACCCCTTAGTCAAATTGAAGGCAAGATATGTATATTTATTTTACTAAAAGAAATCATTAATAGCATAACTTTAACAAATGGAACCAATTATAATTAGTAATTTAGTAAATCAGATCATAAAACAACTTCCAGAAAGAAGTTGGTATGCTGTAAATCTAAAAAATGGGCACTTTTGTCACTTGTGGGGTTGTTTCATACTTATACATTTATTTTTAGTTGTGTAAAAGTTCTATAACAAAATATATGCAAACCTATACTTCTGAAGAAGATCTGCGAGATGCCCTAAATTTAAAGTAGTACTTTAAAGGCTCTCATCTTGCCGACCCTGCACATGTTCACAAACGGTGACTTCAAGCCACATCCTACCTCCTGTTTGTGTTTGTAAGCAAGTCCTGTTGGAACACAGCCACACTGCTCTTCTGTGTGTCACGGCTGCTTCCATGCTGCCGTGGCAGAGGTCAGTGGTTGTGACAGAGACCATATGGCCTGCAAATTCGGAAACATTTACTGTCCAGCCCTTTACGGAAAAAGTTTGTTAACTCCTGCACTAAGAAACTATAAATGAAGAAGTAAAATCATGCACTGGTTGATCTCAAAATAGTTTCAAGGAACACCCAGAATCCATAAGGTGAAGAGAAATTCCCAGGAGTCATCTGGTTAGGAAGCAGATTGTGTGTGTGATGCTGGTCCACCATTCTAAAATACATCAGCTTCTTCAGAAAACTGATTAGAATTATTGCAGTGCACCGTTAAAACAGGAAAGAACTAAATTAGTTTCCTGTGGGAGGGTTTTAGAATGTTCTTTCCTGAAACTGTGATAGGGTAGATAAATCCTGAGATCCTCTACAACCTTATCTACATAGCCCTCTCTAAAACAAATATGAAGAAAAGTGTGCAAATGAAATTTGATTATGAGTAACGGAATATTTTTCCAAAGATATATTTCCAGAAATAAGCCAATAAAAGATTTATATAACCTCCATCAAATTTGGAAATTAACTGTGTTTATCCACTGAATTGTTAAAATGATTTAAATTTATGAATGATATTTCAAATATGAAAAATGTACAGGGAACAATGTGGCAGACACATATGTGCTACACAGATTTTAAAAATATTTGACATTTTTCCACATGTGCTTCAGATATTTTTAAGAATAAAAAGTTACAAATGTATCCCTTGTGCCCTTACTCTCATCTTATTTCTCTTGCTCCTTCTTTAGAGTCAGGCTGCTCAACTCAGGAGCACTGACACAGGGACAGACGCTCCTTTCCTGTGGGGACTGTCCTGTGCACTGTAGGATGTTTAGCAGCAACTATGGGCTTAACCCACTGGACACTTTCCTACTTGTAACATGCCTTTCCTACTTGTGACAACCAAAAATGTCTCCCGATATTGACAAATGTTCTTGGGAGACAAAATGACCGATCCCCTTTGAGAACCACTGCTTTAGAAGTATTCACCAGCCTGAAGAGGTATGTTTCATTTCTGCTAAGGTTTGTGTGTTTCTTATGTGTCTGTTTCCCTCCAAAGCAAGTAGTGTTGTCTGTTTAGTGTTTTCATGGCATCCTTCTGTATATAATCTATTTCTTTTACTCAGCATTGTTTTTGAGCTATAGCCACATTGATAAATGAAGATCTAATTCTTTCACTTCTATCTGCTATATTGTATTCCATTCTCTGAACATGTGACAAGTTCTTATTCTCTTTATTTAGATTTTCCTCAGTTTATTTTCCCATTAAGAGAATGTGAAAGGAATATCCTTGCTTGTATCTCCTGGTACATTGATGAGTGAATCACTGTAGAATATTTACTTCGCAGTGGAATTCCATGTTGAAAGGAATGCATTTCTGCAACTTTGAAGAGCAGTTTTGCAATCCTAGTTACATATTTGCATCAATTAACCCTCCGTAGCAATGCATGAGAATTTCTGTTTCCCGTGTCCTCATCCACACTTGTATTAGTGTACACTGTAAGCGTTTTCTAACCTGGTGGGTATGAAATGTTATCGCATTATCATTTTAATTTTCGTTTCCCTATCAGTTGGGTCAAACATTTTTCATTTGTCTGCTGGTTGCCCCTTTTTGTCACCTGCCTGTGTGTATTCTTTGCCCATTTTTCATTGGGTTAGTTTTCTTTTCTACTAATTTATATACTATTTTATTTTCTAGGTTTAATTCTCTTGTGAAATATGCATTTCAAAGTATATTCTGATTTTTGGTGTGTGTTTTTAGTGGGTTTATGTGTGTGCACATTTTAATAATCAGAATCTTAATGTAGCTGAATTTACTGTATGTATCCATGATCTATGCATTTTGGATCTCATTTTAAGAAAATCTTTCCAGTCCTGAGGTCATCGTGGCATTTTTCTATAATTTTTTTCTAAAGTTATTTCTTTCCTGTTCATATATGCCTTGATATCATCCATATATATTCTGTGTGTTGTGAACTATGAACCCACTTCTCCTCATAGGGACACCCAGAGTTCTGGTCCACTCTTAGGGTGTCTGTGTGTCTCGAAGGGTGAAGCATTTCTTACTTCACATTTTTTGGCCAATCTTCACCCTTGACTCAAGTGATTTTTTTCATTGTTTCAATTTCTGTGGAGACTTTCTAAAGGAATGACATTGAATAGGTAGATTAATTTAGGGGAAGTTTACATTTTGGTGATACTGGGCTTCTCCAACCTTGAACACATATTTTCAGATCTTTTGTGCTTTTATAGAATCAAGTTCTGATGTCAGTAAATGACTTGGATTTTTAATTTAAATGGATATTTGTCACTGGCTTTTAAGACTGGAAAAATTAGAGAGTAAAACCTCATTTATTTATCTCATAAATAGTGAACAAAAGGCTCAATACTTTTTAAAATACTTTTGGAAAGTGAAAAATGGAAAAATATTAGAAATGGAGGAATTGACCATTTCTTCCTTATGAGTACACTTAATTAAAATATATTTGATGCCTGGCTGGTGTGCCTCAGTGGACTGAGTGCAGGCCTGCGAACTAGGGGGTCACTGGTTCAATTCCTGGTCGGGGCACATGCCTGGGTGGTCCAGGTCCCCAGTGGAGGCCACACAGGAGGCAGCCAAATGTGGATGTTTCTCTCCCTCTCTTTCTCCCTCCTTTCCTCTCTCTCTAAAAATAAATAAAATCTTAAAAATAATAAAATAAAATATATTTGAAATATTATGCTAAATGAAAGACGCCAGCTACTGTAAGGGCACATATTATATAACTGCATTTAAATAAAATACCCAGAATAGGCATATTCATAGAGATAGAATAGTGATGAAGGTCATACAACAGTGTGAATATACTAAATGACATTGAATTTTACACATCAAAAAGGTTAATTTGGTGAATGTTTTCACAGTTAAAAATGTATTTGAATACATTTTTAAATGAAAAGAAAGGAGTCTTAATTTGTCTTTATTCACCCTCAAGAAACAATATAAATCATATCTCAAACACAGTGATAAGTCTAACTTAACGAAATGCCCTTTACCTTTTGTTTTTAAGACATATCCATGTTTGCTTCTAGTGATTCACAAGAACCTAGATTTCATGCTCTAACAACACTCCGTCATGCCTTTAAGGAAGAACCTAATAATTTGCTCTTGGAATACTTTTGAAATTCAGTTATTCTAAATACTTAGAATTGTAGACATAGTCATATTTCTCATTGTTCTACTTTCAATTCAATATTTATGAGTTGTACAGTTTTTTTCTTTATGCCCACATTTAAAATTGTCATTTTGGAAGTGGCAATAAAATAGAGCATTAGACCAAAATTAATATGATGATGCTGAAGATGTGACCTAATTAAAATGCAAATATAAGAATACTTTTTTAAAATTGAGGCTTAGATACTCAATAGTTAGCCTGTTGCTTGTTGGTAATTTGATTTGACAGGTTCTTCTCACAAGTTCATTGCTTTAACCTCACAGTGTAAGCATATATTGGCTTGTCTGATAAGATGAGGACATTTAGGCAGATTCAAGAAGCTTAAAATGAAACTTAATGAAGGATGATCTTTCTGGATATATGCATGTTCTCCTTATTGGAGAAATTTGGAAAATGCCTGCCATCTAGATTTATAAATTGTTGAATCTAAAATTGACACCATGAGCACTTTTTGTTCTTATGTCTATTGTTTTTAAGTCAATTTCATGTTCCCTTTACCTAAAAATACCCCTACTTCCTCTACTCTTCCACATTCCAGCTATTCTTCCAAAAATCTTCTCTTGTCCTCTTCTTCATAAGTAACAACAATCCTCTCTGAGTTCTCATTTTGTAGTTCACTCTTACCCATTTTACCCTATTTTACAATTCTGTGTATACATATATCATGTTCTATATTAGCTAATTAGGTTCTAAGATCAGGAATTATTCCCCCAGAACAATCACAGATTAACTGACACGATCTCCAAAAGAAATTGTTGTGGGAACAGGTTATGTGAATGAGAAAAGACACATAAGGCTGCAGATAGTTAACCTAAAAATTGCCATCATTCATTCCATAGTAGTGATGTTGGACATTTACTAGCTTTTCCAGCCCATTCTTGCACTTTAAGATCATGACTTGTATTCCTTACCCTTTGCACAATATCCAGGTCACTGAAATTCTCCCAAAGATGAGTGTGGTTTTTATATTAAACCTCTAACGTTAAAAATGTGGGAATCACTTACTTATTTGAGTTTGAAGCCATAAATAGATACCAACATTTTAAACTCTGATATATGTTTATATTTTCATATATCCACTGTTGTTTTTCTGTTTTCTTAAATGTTCCATTTCTTCCCTATGCACACCATGTGGTAAAATTTAGTTTTAGCCAAGAATCTGCTGAAAATGGAGACTCAAACACAATAGGTTTTTAAATTATTATGTCAAGCAATGAATGACAATAAGTAAGATACTTTATGTTAGGGAATATGACATATGAATTTCCAAAAATATTTATGTCAGAAGTGTCAACATTACAGTACGATACTTTTTAGAAGATAATAGCTTTGAGAAAGATTGTTTTGTGTAAGCAAGGTTGGAAAGTTCTTTATTGGAAAGGAAATGAAAAGGAGGTTTTAAACTAACTGAACTCATAATACAACTTCAAGAAATCTTTTGTGTTTTAGGATAGCCATTAAAGCAAATATTATTGTAATGGAACATTTAGGTATGTTTGTATTGCAATACATTTTAAGGAAATCAATAACAGCATAAAGAAGAAACTGGTAGCCTACCCCAAATAGCTCAGTACTTCTGTGAAGGCTTTCTTATCTCAAAGAGCTGATGATTATAAAATGATGCATTTAAATCCATGGCTAAAGCTGATTAAAATATCATACGGAACCAAAGCAGTCCAGCTATAGATGTTCATTAAATTGACCATTAATAACTTGTGATAAAAAGGAATATTACTGCATTCATAAATTTTGTATGCAGATTTTATTAAGCTGGCATGTTATATGAATTGATTGTCTGACATCTTCTGGCTGTGGCTGAAGATAATAGTATTTTATCTGCATTTTCTGTAATCCAAGAATTCTGATGGACTGTTTCTAGCTAGTTATGTTTTTGTTCTGGTTGGTACTTCTTTTGCTCAGTATACAATTATAAAATGTAATTATAGCCTTCAGTATGAAACATTATAAGATTAGTTGTGTCAGCATTTCTATTATAACTGTGCTTTTTGTGGAGAGGGAGAGAAGAGAGGCGAGTGCATGTAGAGACAAGACACTGTCTATCATGTTGGCTGACTATCGTCTTGCTAAATGAATTGTTTCCATCTTTTTTCTTAAAATGTAAATACAATCTAGTTTGCTACTGCTTAATTTTAAGATCATATTTCAGTAGGTTATTGTTTGCCTTCATATTTAGTAAACCCCTTAACTTGATTGCAATGGACAACTCAGCAGGGTTGAAGTCTGTGAACTTACTATTGACCTTCCATCTGCTTTGAATCAATAGGGATCCTGAGTTTGGAAGTGAAAGGAGTGTTTTGAGTACAAGCTATGTTTTTCAGGTTAGGAGATCCAATTTATTGCTTTACAGCATAACTCACTCCTCCTTTACTTTGCAGCTATCTTTGGTTTGCAGAGGTTGAGGTTCAGGGTGAAAGCCTGGGACATGGTGCTAGAATGTTGTGGTTAGAGGCCTGCTTCTGCTACCTGTGCAAGTTAACTTCTTGGTACTTGTATTCTCACCTGTAAATTAGTATAATGATAATAACTCCCCTATAGTGTTGTTCTGAGAATTAGTTAAATCGTGTGAAGGTCTGAGAGCTAAGAAAGCACTCAGTAATGCTAGCAGTTATTAATATCCACATTAGAACATTAGTAAAAGAAAGAGAGGTGAAATTTAACTTTAATCACATTTTTACTTATAAAATCCACTGAGACATGATTGAAATCACTGCCTGAATGTCCTCCACATTCAAGTCTGTTGAGAGAGGGTTTATCGAAACACCTGGGTTTAGGTATTTATGGTTTAGACCTTGGGGAAAATAAATCCATCTCTCTAAGTCCCAGTTTCCATTTTTCTAAACTGGGAATGATTAGAGTAAGTAAATAATGGGTTTTTAGAAATAAATGTTACTTTATATTGGGAAATAAAATATACATCTGGCACACAATTTGAATTCAATAGCTATTGGCTCTTTTTATGGTACCTGTATCATATTTTTTGTTACCTTTTTACAGTTACCTCTAGATGATGTCTAATGTAACATTTTGCTCCCTTTAAGCATTAAATATTATGAAAATATTAACTTAGCACCTATTTTTGGCTTTGTGCACACAACCAAGTAAGATTGAATAAACCATATATACCTATGGTTCACAAAAGCATTATAAATATTGATTATCTTAGCCTATGATAGCCAGTTGATAGTAGAATATTATCTTTTGTGTTGATTGATTACTTGAGAGTTTTAAAACTTAGCCATGTTCCTGTATTTTGAAATTTATTGCCACTTTTGTTAAAAGTAAATTTATTAAGTGTTAAAGCTAGAATGGTTTACTTCCTGCCTCTCTTTTGATACAGGAAGAACACTGAGGCCCAATACAGAATAGAGCTTGCTCAGTTAATAAAAACTCCAAGGAGATGACTTTAGTTTGTGCCTTTGTTTTGTGCCTGGGAATCTTGAAGTAGACGGAATTCCTCATACTTTTTGGCTCTCTGTGAGCATGGCCATCTTTTGGCGAGAAAATAAGCACAGGCCCTGCTTCAAAAGATGAGAAAGAAGTTAGGGAAAGCTAATGAAAATTAGGCAGAGAGCCTCAGGAATTAGCATATTTACTGCTTTTCCTTTTGCAATAATAGTTTAAGAGCCCATTGTGTAATTTAGATGTGCACGGAAGCTTTGAAGCGTGCAGATGTTCTGGCTGCTCTCTTAGCAGAATGGTGGGAGCAGGTGTGAGTGATTAGTGGGTGGGCACTGGTGGCTTTAGTTAATGTATGTGGGGCCCATGCTTCATAGTATCTGAGGCAAAGAGGTGTAAGCTAGATTCAAGAAGACTTTAATTTGATCTTAGTCTTGGTATTCTTGTTTAAGTCAGTGTTTTGTTTTGTTTTGTTTTGTTTTTTGAAAATTCAGACACTGATCCAGGGAGTTTTAACTAATGTTTCATTCAATTAGACAGTTTTGGAAGCCAGGATTTTGATTGTTTTTTAGAAAATAGAAAGTACAAGCACATGCTTCCTAATGAGATAAAATGCAATTTTCTTTGCCTAATGGTGATTTGCTACCTAGCTCAGTTGCAGCTTGATTTTTCAAATTTTCCAATCAGGACCCATGCCTCTGAGGGAAAAAAAAATAAAATGAGTAGGTTACATGTTAGAACTCTGTTCCTGTTCTGCAGAGAAATAATCACAATGATATTTACTTAAAGGAAGATAAAAGAATTTGTTTTTTCTAAGAAATTTTATTTCTTATACATTGTGGCAAGATGTTTATTTCTTCTTTTTAACACCTCTCAGCTCTGTTCATGCTCTGTCTTGGAAATTCCAAGCCATTAGATACCACCTAGTTTAATCCTCAACCCGCCATGGGAATCCTCTATGTGGCAGAAGTGCAGGATACATGACTTACATGATACATGACCTGAAAGGAGAGTACTGAGGGTGGAATAAACTTTGTTCATTTGCGGTTATTCAAATTATTCAGAAAAACCTTCACAGTTTCATGTTTTACATATAATCTTGATACAAAATTCCTACCTTGATTTTACTTCTAGTTGTTTTACCTGGTCTTTCCTTATATATTCTAGCCTATTGGACTTGAATGTGGGAATTAAAGATTGTAAAGTATTTGTGACCAAGAAAGTAATTATCGTATATAGAATAGTAAAGCTTGTATTGGAGAAAGTAAACTTAAAAAGTTTTTTTCTAAAATCTCTTTGCAAGCTATTTCCTATGTTTTCAATAAAAAGTTTTGCAAAGTCCAAGATAGCTTATCCTTTATGTTATTTAGGACCTGCACAGTATTTATTTGTTCTGTAGCTGGAGAGCTTCCTGAATATAGGACTTGGGCTTATTTATCAATACTAGACAACAGAGGGCTGCTGAGGTTCTGTTCAGTCTTAAATATTGGTTTAGTCATACTGGTTATTAAAATATTAAACTATTTTTGTTGTACACAGCGATCACCCTGAGCTCCCAGGAGTGCCCTTTCCCTGCCGTTCTAAGTGTCCTGGGCCCTCCCCCTGGTGTTCAGCCCTTCCTGTGATCTAACACCATAGAAATAATGCCAGGACCCTGAAGGACTCCCAGACCACACTCCAGCAGTACTGTCAGCTTCTAGGTGCCCTACCCTTAGTGAAGGTTGCTTCTGAATGGTGTTATAATGGATGTCAGCTGAGTAAATATAAGGGTATTTCAAATCAGATGCAGGAAAAAGTATCTTTAAATATTGCTAAGAGGTTCCCTAAACTGTATAATCTAAAGTAAACAAGAAATCACAGCAAACATGAGGTAGGTTTAGGACAGAGTTACAGTACCTAAACTACTGCCAGGAATACACCAGCAACTCAGTGAATATGTTGACAGACCAAGCATCCAAAATGCAATCATTTTTTTATTATTATTTTTAGTTTTTAGTTTTTAGTTTTAGAGAGAGGGGAAGGGAGTGAGAAAGAGGTTGTGTGAGAGATAAAGAGAGGCAACCATCAATATGTGGTTGCCTCTTGCATGCCGCCAACCGGGGAACCTGGCCTGCAACCCATGCATGTGTCCTGACTAGGAATCAAACCAGGGACTCTTTGGTTCATGGGCCAGCACTCAGTCCACCGAGCCACACCAGCCAGGGCCAAAATATAATTTTTTAACTCAGTCATAGGAACTAATAATTGTTCAGCAGGGCCCCCACTGTTGTGGTTGCCTGATCCCTTAATGAAGTTCAGATTTAGGTCAAAGGAAACTTGAACTTTCTTTAGGCTTTAAGTAGCTTGGGGGCCTTGTCAGAGTTTTCTTCTATCCTTTCCTGCCTTCACAGAATATTTGCATTTGTACTACAGATTGTTGGATTCACTGAGGGAATTATAAATAACTGAATAATGAACCTCTAATCACTTGGCATTTTAACAGGCACCTAGAAGGTTCATCCAAATTCCCTTTGCTTCAGTTGGAGAAATAGATTCTCTGGGTAATGAACTTGAACTCTGTCACCTGGTTATATCTTTGAGATAGCAGAAAGGGGGAAATGGAAATAAGACTGCTGTATAAATGACTTGGCATTAAAGACTTCATCATCTCTGACTTGTCAGACAATGAACTACACTTGGGACTCACTATTTTGTACTATAAAATGTGATGGTGAAATGTTTGAATTTATGATAGGCTTATTTCTTTTAGCAAGTTTGAGATAGCTAGGCACCACGGAAAACTCCAAGTGTGGAAAAATTGGAAGGTGAGTTCGATAGATTACTTTTAGCCTGCAGAAGTATTTAACTATAGCTATTAATTGCTGCACTTCAAATCTGCGTTTTCTTCAAACCACCTTGAGAGAATGTGACATAGGAGGTGAGACTTCCAAGTGTCCTATGACAGAACTTGGACTTCTTTTAATGTTACTTTCATGGGTGGATCCGTACTTGGATATTTCCAACTTTAGTATTTTTGACTCTGAACAGTAATTAAACTTAAAAAAAAAAGTAATTGTGAAATTGTTGGAGCCAGCAAGAGTCAGTTCATCATTCTACTTTGAGTGTTAAATCTTCCGTAGCCTTCTCAGAATGCTCTCCCTGCTTCCGTGGTCCCTTTACAGAGCTCTTGCATTTGTGTCCCCAAGTGCTGGGTACAGTGTCAATGATGGCAATGTAATTGGGTGGTTTGACTTGACTACTTATATATCTTACTTAGCTGGCTGAATGTCCTTGGTGAATTCTCAAATCTTTCCAGGGCTTATTATGAGGATCCAATGAGGTAGAAGAAAAAGAGGTTAGCCAAGGATCTGACACATAAAGTCCTTTCCAAATATTAATTCTTATTTATCATTTACCAAGACTTACGGTGAGCCAGTTTGCTTGTGATGGAGTTAGAAATCATTTGATTCTGTCTAAATCAGTTGCTCCCAATGTTCTGAAAAATAGACAATCCCTATCTCTCTTTGAAAGTATATTAAATTAACTCTATTAAAGCACTTTTAAATTTACATTGGTTTTGAGAACTTATAGTAGCTTAAAAAATAACTGGTGACATGAGTTTTTTAAAACTAGACTTGGACAAGATATTTCTGAGACAATTAGATATTTGCACACTTCTTGGATAGCTAATACTGTTAATTTTAAAAGATATGTAATATTAATTTGTTAATTTTTGAGGATTTTTAAAAAGTTTTTTTAAAGTCTTCTGTAGAGAGGTGTATATATAGAAATCTTTTAAGTTGAAATTATATGGTGACTGTTTAGATACAAACCACAGAGTTTGGGACAAAGAGGGCGACAGGGTCAAACATAAGATGACAGAGGGAAACTGGAGTTCAAGTGGGGAGCAAACAATAGAGTATATAGATATTGTACTATAAGTTGTACACATGAAATTTATATAATTTTGTTGATCAATGTTACCTCAATACATTTAATTTAAATAAATTATATGATGACTGGGATTTACTTCCAAATGATATAGGGTCGGGGGATAGATTACAGTAAGAATGGCCATGAAACAAGATTGGCCATAAATTGACCATTTTTGCAAGGCTGTGGATACATCAAGATGTATTTGACTATTCTATCTATTTCTGTATATGTATGGAATTCACCACAGTAATTAGAAAAAAAACTAGGTTGCAGTACTTGGAAACCTAGTAGTTATTATTAGTTATGATGAACATATTTATCACAAACTATATCAGCTATAACTAGGTAACCAGGACTGATTACAGGGATACATTGACTGATGGGTAATAAGGGAATAAAGTGTTCAATAAATGAGAAAAAGGTTTCTACCTGTTATCATACTTTGACATGAAATATGTGATTAAAACAAAATTTATTCATGAAAGCATATCCATTGGAAGATAGTTATATATTATAAGATATCTTTTTGGGGGAAGTGTTTTCACTTTGCTTATCAAAAGCACATTTTCAAAGCATGGAGTGGTTTATGTTTGGAATTGTTAGGATTTAGTAGCATCTAGAATATTACCTTAAATAATTAATGGAGGAGACATCAGAGCCTGCCCTCTCTGACAAATAGATCATCAGTCACCACTGAAAGAACTGACCGTCCATAGTGCTTTCTTTGCCTAACCTCTCAACCCCTTTGGTCATAGCCTAGATTTGCTGATGGACCCTAAACTGACTGATGTTGATGTTAGTCAGCTTTGGGAGAATGGTTCAAGGGATGATGATTGTTTATAGTGCATGAGAAATTTATGCTTTTTATGATCAGTTCATCTCTAACTCTTTTGTGACCCTCAATATAATTAGATTTTGCCTTATAAAAATACATTATGTCTGCCATATGGCATAATCTTTCTCCTCTCTATAATTAAAAAAGCCAAGTTAATATCCAAAATTTATAAAGAAGTCATAAAACTCAACACCCAAAAAACAAACAATCCAAGATGGCCAATAGACATATGAAAATATGCTAAATGTCAGTAATCATCAGAGAAATACAAATTGAAATCACAATGAGGTATTACCCCACACCAGTCAGGATGGCTATCATCATAAATCAACAAACAAGTGCTGATGAGGATGTGGAGAAAGGGGAACATTTTTGCACTGTTGGTGGGAATGCAGATTGGTTCAGCCACTATGGAAAGCAGTGTGGGGATACCTCAAAAAATTAAAAATGGAACTGCTTTATGATCCAGCAATTCCACTTCTGGGAATTTATCTGAAGAAACCCAAAACACTAATTCAAAAGAACGTATGCACCACTATGTTCATTGCAGCATTATTTATAGTTGCCAAGATATGGAAGCAGCCCAAGTGTCCATCAGTAGATGAGTGAATGCAACAACTGTGGGACATTTACACAATGGAATTCTACTCAGCCATAAAAAAGAAGAAAATTTTACCCTTTGCAACAGTATGGATGGACCTGGAGAATACATCAAGTATACATCAAGTATAATATTTCAATTATACTAATTGAAATAAGCCAGTCAGAGAAAGACAAATATCATATGATTTCACTCATATGTAGAATCTCATGAACAAACTGAACTAACAAGCAAAGTAGAGACAGACTCATAGATAGAAAGCAGATGACATCTCTGGGGAGTTGGGGATTAGTGGTGGAAGGATTGAGCAATCGAGGAAAAAGGACTCATGGACATGGACAACAGTGTGGTGATTGTACTGGGCAGAGTAGTATAAGGGGGGTAAATGGTAATGGAAAAAATACAATAAAAATAAATTTTTTTAAAGTAAAAAAAAAACTACATTGATGATAAATAAATACTCTTGATTAGGTTAATGGACTACCCTTTTATTTCCAGTTTACTGTTGTTAAAAGGAATTAGAAATAACTTTAAAATTATTTTAAATATCTTTTAGGTTCCCTCCAGTTATTTATATGTGTTGACTTATTATTGTATTAATGTATATTGATTTAATGTGATTGAATCATTCTTCATTTCTAGAATAAACTGTATTTGGTCATTGAGTATTAAAACAAGCAAAATAAAACTTTCTATTGGAAATTTCAGTGTCAAATCACCAATTTTTTATTTATATACACTCTCATATTAAGTGCTCTGGAAATATTTGTTGTACCTTCTGTCATGGTTGGGAAATTGCATTTTTTAAAGTTCCTATTAGAGTTGAGGGCGTACATCAGTCTGTAGAGACAGGCATTGTAAAGAGGGCGTACGCTGGTGGGTGCACAGAGTGTGTCCTTCACACTGCCGCTCCCGGTCGGCCCATCAGTCTTACACAGACGATTAATGCTAGAGAATAGCTTTATGTTCAGCTCCCTGGTAGACTTGTTCGTTTTTCCTGTGATCTCACTGCCATTACTGATCATACTTTGGGGTTATATGAAAAGGAGAAAGATGTGGGTTTTTCATTTAATAGCGAATTTCAAGGCCTTTGGTTTTAGGGACTTGTCTATTTCCAATATTTATTTACCACCCCTCTCCCACCACCCCTCTAAGTTTTCAATGCCCCCTGACCCCTGCACCTTGAATCAATTGGCATTATAGGCTTTGTATCTGAATTAAAATATTGGCAAATGCTTTTGGGCACTGTTGCCTAGCACTGTAACTTTGATGTCAGTTAAGGGACAAAGTCATATTTCCTTTCTTCCTTGGAGAATCAATAACGTGGTCATACCTGCAGAGGCAGGCACGTCTGAACCATGGGCAGGCAGTACATTTTTTTCAAATCTCTTTTCTCCCAAAGGTCCCTCAAGTCTAGTCCTCTTTGACAGTTTCATCATGTACGTTCTAAAGTTTTTCTCTCCTGGGCAACCTTAGAAAAGTTCCATGGAAAACAATATAATTAATACAGTGTCTTTTACTGGATCCTGTCTGTTATTCCCAAAGCAATAGTTACATTGCGTTTCATTTCAATAGCATACTCCATCCATAGTACGTGGCTTGAACTTGATATGATATGTGGTGTGATTATACTCTCTGAGTCATTGGGAATTTTGAGCATGTCTTACGAATATTTTCTCTGTACCTTCAGTATATCCTGTTGTTTCCGTTATTTGTTTATTCATTAATCAATACAGAAAATGAGGTGCCTGTTATATGTAAAAACATTTTACAAAGTAAGTGAAGGAACATGCCACAGAGTAGGAGAAAAGACTCCACGTAGTGCCTGGCACATTCATGGTGGTGGTTTTAATGGGATTCCTCTTGCTCCTGCTGTTTTTGTAACTATCATCATCCTTGTCACCATCATTTTCATTCTTTTAATGTTCTTTGACAGATCTTATTCTATTGTTTATACAAAGTATGATTTCTTTGCTGTAAGTGACACTAAGAAATTAGATGACTATAGTTAGGTAACTAATTTGGAGGTAACAGCATTTTATCAAATCCTAATATATTTTCAGTAAATGAAGTTCATTGCAATTTACTCATTCCTTTACTCTTTGTTGACTAAGATTATTCTCTGATAGATCGACCAGGACTGGACCCAGGTCATTTAACATGACTGTTGTGAAGGGCCCAGGCCTGTAGTGAGACTGGCTGGGATCAATTCCAAGTTTCCACTCCTGGTAACTGCAGTGTTAACTCTCTTTGTCTCATTTCTTTATCTCTAAATGGGCATCATGGAACTATGGCTTGTTGGAAGAATTACAAATGTTAGTGACATAAGTGACTCAGCCAGTGCCTGGCCTCTCATAAGCAATCAGCATCTCAATGCTGTAGTTTTTATTGTTGCTCTAATCATTGTAATTACTATTACTTATTATCACTTTGCTGCTGTTATCATTATTTTTTCTACGGTGAGGACCAGTTTTCTGCCTATTGCTCAACAAAGAACCTCCATGCTTATGTATGGTACGTACTTTATGAAGTGAGCCAATCGAACTCCAACCAGGGCAAGACAAGTCACCTTTCATTCACTGAGTGAACAGAGTGGAAGGGTGCTGCTCCCGTTAGAGAAGTTGGGCTAAAACCATCATAGGTTCTGGATTGATCTTTAAATAAAACTCTGAGCTTTCTGCTCTCCAAGATAAAAATGTTCATGATGTTCTCTACTTGATTCCTGAAACACACAAGTATATGTTCTATATATGTTGATGTCTTTATGCCTGTAATGATTACTATAGATATAGAACTTCAGTTGACCTTTTGGCATAAAATGCATCTGTCGGCATAATAATGTATGATTTTGCAGTAATTCTAGAATGTAAAACTTTATATGTAATATTTTAACAATAGTACTGCCCTTATTGCGCTGTGCAGAAATCTATAATTACTACATAATGTGGTTAGCGTGAGGCCTGGCAAGATAGTACACATTTAAAATGCATAAGCTAACAATAATCATATCAAAGAAGACTTAATAGAAGATGTAACTCAGTTAGAAACCCAAGGCAAGCATAAACACTCAACTTCCCTCTCTGCAGCTCTCTTCGCAGCAAAGGAGTAGTGACAGAAAAGGAAAGAAATCTTTCCTAATTCTCTAAATAGCCTTCATTTTCTGCAACAGCAATTTTTCTGATTTTTGTTGTTTGAGGTTGTGTGCAAAACATCGTAACCAATGAAACTGCATTCAGAGAAGAACCGAAAAATATATGAAAAACATCCTGAAGTCCTCAAGCAGTTAAAATGGTATCTCCCCTCTTTATGGGTTAAAGGCAGACTTTCTTAATGCCCAAATGGTTGAATATGATATTACAATAAATTCTTTTCTTAAAAATCCTGAGCTATCTATAGTTTTGTTTATGGTAATGCTAATCTTTACGTGAGCCCCATGTTCCTAGAAAACAGCAATAGGGCAAAGGCTCGCAGAGAACACCCTTGCTCAGAGAACAGCCTTGCTCAGATGGCTTGGCTAAGATGATGGATGCCACCTTAGTGCACCAATGACAAGGCCAGACACAAACCTTCCACATGCTCCTTTGCTTTTGCCTGACCTGTTTATTCTCTCTGACCAAATATTTGCTAATTTCAATTGATCAAATTGTACTCAGACTTCTCTCCTCCTCCCAGGCCCAAGAAGTTTGGCTTCCCCTTGAGTGGTTGGAATTCAAAACAGCCCCTTTGTAAAGACCCCTCCGGAGAGTGGGCAGACCTCAGGGAAACCCTTTCCCAGGTCAGCTGTCTAGTCATACCCTTGCCCATCCCACTTCTCTACACCTGGCTCTTTCTAGCTGTTTACCCCTCCCTGGAAAAGACAATTCCTATCTGCTGACCTTCGAGACACTTTACAGATCTCGTGGTCAGAGCTCTCTCCCGGTTGCAGCAGTCTCCCTCTTCCTGTTGTAATAGTCCTCCTCCCCTTATTGCAATCATCTTTTCACATAAAGTCTCTCTTTCTTCACCTAAGTTCGAATGTTTTTATCTGACATTTTTACATTTATTCCCTCTATGGCCTGTAATTGTGATTTGGCTTAAATGTCTAAAGCGTCTTCACACTAACAATGATAGAAATTTTCTCTGTTCCAGGATCTTTGTGTGGTATTTTTGACACATTAGATCCATTTTTTGTGTCCTATGGGGAAATATTTTTACTTATATTTTACTCCCAGGGACAATGGGGTTCCAGTATGTTAATTAACTTTGCAAATAAATGGTGTACATCCTCGAATGAGAGACACGGAATTTGAAGACTACTGTGGCTGCCGTCATAGCTTTCTGTTTTTCTATTACCCTTGCTGCACTAACTGCTGAAGGTCACGGTTACTATGGAAAACAGAAAGATGACAGCGTTACTGTTGACTGAATTGTTCTCTCTCTCTCACTAAGTGCTTTGCGTTTTTTCTATTGTAATACTGACAACAAAGCTTGGAGGTTGATGCCTTTAGTATCCTCGTTTGTTTGTAACAGAGAAACGTGAGGTTTGGGCAGGTTAGCTACTGGTCCAAGCCCAGGAAGTTGCCAGGTATCTAAATGACCACCAAACTGGTACCTTCACCTTGTGATTTTTCTAGAAATTGCCTGGGTTCCTGGATGCAGCCCCTCTAGTTCCTCCATCGCCTGCATCGTCTTCTGAACATGTAAGAGCACCTCCAACTCCAGTAAGCTCTTGCATATTTTGCTAGCTAACGTGGGTTTTTGGTGGGGTTGGAGCTTTGGTTTCAAAGCAATAACCATAGTATTAAGTCTGTCTTCTATTTACATTGAGTTTAATGTGTATTTATTGTCTCTTACATAAATAAATGATTGACTAGGACCATAATGCTTTTCAGTCCCTACAGCATGCATTATTTTAGCCAAGAAGAAAAATATTTAAGTAAATTAGTTATTTAACTTCCCAGACCTTTAGTTTTATGATCTATACACCACAAAATACCTAACTGATAGAAATGTTGAGAAGTTTAAAGAGATAATGAATACAGTGCTAATGAATAGACTTTCCCAATTGTTGCTATCATTATTATTATTGTTATTAATCACTAGTTTTCATTTCTTCCCAAGTGCTTAGTCTATACTAAAGAAGTATAAATAGTATCCTTTTCTGATACGAGCAAATCTCTAGAGGTAGAAAATGGTAGATAACTCAACTTGGCTCCTTTTAACAGTTGGTTGTATTTGCTATTTAAATAATGCTATTTATATATTAGAATTATATTTTCTCGAGAGTAATGTACATGTGAAACTGAGCCTCCTGTGTTTTACTTCTACTGTGTTGAACATATAGTTAATGATTTTCTTGTCTAATCATTAATAAAGGCACAAACTAATATAAAAATGAACACTGTCAAATTTCTAAACACATGCCAAAACTACTCATTAATTTAGCCCTATAAAATTGGTTTATAGATATTACTGGTGTTTTTATTATATATGAGTATGACAGAAACTCTTTGGGGCTTCATCTATTCTCATTGCTATGTTATTCAGTTGATTTAGGATTCTGAGGCTTATTTTTTCATTAATTCTGAATATTTCAAATTACTATAATGTGAACACGTGTTTATTTTTCCCTGGGTAAAAAGAAAGAAAGCTTGATAAGGAAAAATTTAATGATTAAAATTATTTGGGCTTCCTATACCAGAAGAGAATGTTGCCTTTGGTGTTGGTACGGTCGGGGTTGACCCCTCTTTGCCTTCCGTCAGCCTCTCTACTTCATCTCTTTCGGTTGCCGGGTAAGCAGGCTTGGTCCCTGTCCTGACTGTGTCACTGCTGGATCTAGGGAGAAAAATGCATTGGGGTTTATGGAGATGTCTTTTTCCAGTTCTGTAAGCATCTCCCCAAATAATGTCTCTACCTCTAATATGTCTCCTAGTGTTGTTACCTACAGTTCTGTACAGGATTAGATTTTCATGTGCAAGTGTCTCAAACTCAGTATTTCCAAAAAAAAAAAAAAAATTCTCTCCCACAAACCTACCATGTTTCCATTTGTTCTGTTGGATAATGGCTTTTCCACTGCTACATTTCTTAAGCCTTGCAGTATTCTTCTCCACTCTCTCACATTGTCTCTCCAGATCCTATTCATTCAGTCTCACGAGTGTCTCTCACACCCGCCTTTTCTATTTCTGAAACTGGAAAAGCTGGTGTCGTGCTGCCTGTCACCTACCAGAACCAAAAGGCAGAGACAGGGATTGAATCTTTATGGGCACTTTATACAGATGGCCAGTGATTTAAGAAGACAGTAGGCTATATACCCTAACAGACTGTCTTAAATTTCATTTTAAATGGGCCCTTTATAAAAGCAGAAGAAAGTGTAGGTAAGGGGGTTTGGAATTCAGGGAAAAAGTTAATCAGATAAAAGCTGCAGCATTCTTTCATCTTTGTCCTGGGAGGTGGTTTTTATCTGTGTCCTGGGTGGTAGAGGCAGACAGTAGAGGTCTCATCCTGGAGTACAGTGGCTCAGATACCATCTTGATTACTTGCAGGCCTCCTAAGGCACAAAGGTGGGACTGCTTATGGTCTCCTGGGGTCAAGGTGGGTCATACCTTCAGTTCCTACAGGAACTGAAGCTTTTTACATGTATTGGTTACCAAGCTTATTAGCTATTACCTAAACTAAAATTTTCTAGCTCTTGGGTCCCCTGTCATTTTCACTTATGTATCAGGTCTCTCTCTCCTGGAACATTTTAATAGGTTCCTAATTGATCTCCCCACCTCTAGCTCCCCTCAGCCCTTTAGTTAATCTTGGAAGAGTGCTCAGACAAATTAAGTGTTTTAATTGCTGTTTGATTTGAATTTTCTTGAAGAAATTGGCTAAGTGGGGATGAATTTTTCAGCACTGGTGCGAATGTTATGACCAGCACCCTGAGAACAGAGAAGGCCATGTGTCTAGTGGTTAAATTTCCTTTTCACCACTTACTGTAACACAGTTTGGTTTGTAATCAACATAATAGCTTTAGCTTTTTCAAACTTTTTTTTTTTTTGAGAAAAGGATCAACTTTGGGACATGCATCTCATTAGTTTTAAAAGTGCTCAGTCTCTGTAAAATGAATATAATAAAAGAGATTTATATAATATAACAGCAAAGGAGATAAATGCCAGGTTGTCAGAAAATTTAAATGAATAATGGTATTTGAGGCATTTATTTTTCATGCAATTTGAGATATGATAATTACTGCTATTTAAATTTTTCCCTAAACTTAGCTTGCTTAGGTGTCTTGGGGATTTGGGGCTTTTGGACACAGAAGGCATTTTCCTATCCTGTCAGAAGTTCTTGAAAGATTATGAATATTTTTGTATTCTCTATGAGAAAACAAAGAATGAAAAGTTGAAAGGTAGCAAAGACTAGACTGCTTTTCAAAGAGAACATTGTACAA
This sequence comes from Tonatia bakeri, assembly GCA_004024845.1. NCBI lineage: Eukaryota > Metazoa > Chordata > Mammalia > Chiroptera > Phyllostomidae > Tonatia > Tonatia bakeri. The sequence continues at coordinate 17,000 of PVIA01001302.1, read as the reverse complement.
AACTTCATGCAGTAAAAAAAAAGTGGGAATTTAGTCTAAAGTAATAAGTGGGCCTAAAAATTAATTGTTAAAGGATGAAGTCTTACAATGCTATCTTGGTATAAAGCTCTCTCTAATAACTGAGTAAAAATAAAATTAATACCAAATTAACCCCTTTATTTGAGATATGACTGCTCATCTTCCAATTCAACAGTGAGAGTCAATTGCATGGCTTACCCTGGCGCTTTTTATTCATGTCAGGAATAAAGCAGGGTGTCAACGTAAGAAACGTTCAAACCTGTTGAGAAGTTTTGGTGAGTTTATTGGAGCCAAAATGACGACAATTCCCAGGAACCAAGGTCTCTACAGATTAAGAAATGCTCCAGAGAATGGCAGTTTAGCACTTTGTTTTATACTTTAGAATCAGAGGAGCAATGAAGGGGTTACGTGAAATCCATTGGTAATTAGGGGAGGAAGGAGAAAGCAAAGCAGGGAAACCTCTGGGGTTGGATAAAAGGTAAAACGGTAACACATACTTCTTTCACATAGGTGGGTTAGAGTTAACAGTCAGCAATTACGTAACAATAACAATGAGGGGACTTGGGGTCTCAGTTTGTACCCACAGGATTTGGGTAAAAAGGAAAGTTACCTTGACATTCCAAAGGTCTGTTATCATAGATGCAAAAAGACAACGGACAAGCTTCATTAAGGTAAAGGTTGACCTTTGTTAGGTAAAAATACTGGTTTAGGACATAACTACCTTCTATGAGCTGCTTTTAATTAATAAGTTCTAATTGTAGACCATCCTTTGTGGTTACTTTAGGTCTCTGAGTTTATAAAGTGTCCTTGAAGGACTCCCCTGAGCATGTCAGGTTAATATGTGGTCCCTTTTCTTTCCCAAGGGGAACCTAGAACGATCTATTTCTGTTACTCGGCAGACCATGCATTTTTGAGTTAGAGACAAGAGGAATTTAGTGGGCTTGGTTCTGCATAGGCTGTTTATTAAGGAGGTTTACTTCTGTTATTACTTCTGTTTACTTCTATGCTTTCAAAGAATTAAAGGGGCAGTTAGATGTGGTAACACTCCTAAGCTCTGCAGATAAAGGGCAAATGATATGTCTCCCTCACAAAAAAGCTTCTGATACTCCTCTTTTCAACAGCCCTTGCTAGAGGGGCCATGGTCCAGCCCAAAGTAGGTGTTATTTTCTTATGTAAAATTACAGACTTGTGGAATAATAAAAAGCCACTACCACTACCCTTTATTGTGCCAAGCCCTGTGCTAATTGTGTGATCTTAACACAAGATTGTAAGGGAGATACTCTTACCCTCTCCATTTTACTTGCGAAGACACTGAAGCTAAGAGGGCTTAAGTAAATTGCCCAAAGCCAGAGAGTCAACTAGCATTCAGATTCTTTGGATTCAAGACTATGTTCATATCTGTGGCATCTCTTCGGACGTGCTTTGAGGGCTTTGCAAGGTCATGATTATTAGAATTCAGGAATTTATGATTTTCCACCTAACAAAATATGGATTTAGTAAAGGTTTCCTTTCTCTCTTCAAAAAGGAAGCAATGGAGGAAGGGATGAAGGAAGGGCAGAGTAAAGTATATTTAATCATTATCAAAACAATTATAGTTTTAGGGCCAGTAGTTCTTTTTCCTTTTTTAAGACTTTATTTATTTATTTAGAGAGAAGGGAAGAGAAGGAGAAAGAGAGGGAGAGAAACATCAATGTGTGGTTGCCTCTTGTGTGCCCCATACTGGGGACCTGGCCCACAACCCAGGCATGTGTTCTGACTGAAAATAAAACAGGCAACTCTTTGGTTTGCAGGCCAGAGCTCAATCCACTGAGCCATACCAGCCAGGGCTATGACCAGCAGTTCTGATTGAAAGACTGAATCTCATAGACTTCTGCCCTTGGTTAGAGTTCAATGGTTGGTCTATGTGGTGAAATCTATATAGATATTATTAAATTCTTAAAAAACAAGAAAAAAATTCTTTTCAGGGAAATAAGCAAGGATATATCATTTTCCATTAATTTGTACATTTTTAAAAATCCAATCTGATTCCCAAGAGATTAGAAAAACAAGATTTTTTTTTTCCTCAGCATTGGCAGGAAATAACACTTGAATACATTTAAGTGAGAATAAATGTACCATGGTATTTAATAACATGATATATCTGTCTCCTTCTTCCACCCAAAAATGGAAAAATAATTTGAAAGAGAGTAGTATTGTTAAACTTTTCTATTCACAAAGTTACACTTATATGCTAAAAAGTCTAAGGAGCTAATGCATTGTCTCACACGCAAAAATTTGGGTAGTAATTAGCTGAGCAGTAACTACCACAGTGAGGTTCAGTGCACAGGTGGTCAGTCCATGGCATGCTATGGAGACACAATGGAAACATGGAATGATCCAGAACAGTATCATCATTGGTCAGTCTGTGGGGGAAGATGGTGCCTGGTCACTCCTGATGTGGTGAGAAGGTTCTCTTTGGTTATGTGTAGATGCAGCCAGAGAGGTCTTTTGCAAGCTCATGTATGGCCACAAGTTCTCTCTGAAGTGACTTCCCATTAGTCCTACAGTGGCCTACAAGGCCCTTGCCAGCCTGGCTCTGATATGCTTTTCTCTCTGGCCTACTTCCATCCTCTGGCCCCCATGCTTGTCTGTCCTGATGGGCTGAATTTTAGTCCTCTGTGCTCACTACACTTTGCCCAGATGCTTGTTCATCTTTTATTTATAACAGTTCCTTCAGCCCTCAGCTGAGATGTCATTTCCACAGTGGTGTTCTTCCTGGCTAGGTCAAACCCCCAAGAGATTATAGACTCATCCTCACAGGCCTCTCCTTTGAGGACTAGTCTCAGTTGCATTTTGCATTTGTTTGGTGATGATGTTTGAGAGAAGAGGTAGAATGTGATTGTTGGGAGACTGGAAACTCAAGCCATATAGCTGGGCCTCAAATCGAACTTGGACTCTTAGAAGCCCTTTGTCCTCTCTGTGCCTTTTCTGTGCCTCATTCTTCCAGGTATGGTTGATGTTAGAATGATGCCTAATGTATAGGAAGGGTCCATTATGTAGTAACACTTTTTATTATTGATTAATGACCATCCTTCCATTGACTGTGAACTCCAGATAGACAGGGACTTGTTGACTCCTATGACTGTGGTTTGACAATGTCCCCTGCTCCAGGCATAATGTCTACTTGATTCTAGGCACCCATTCAGTACACTTTCACTCTAGGCTGGTGCTGTGTCAGGCAAACTGTAAGTGCCTCAACCTCTGTTTGAATCAGTACTTGAGTCAGTAATAGGATTTAGAGGTGTGCTCTTGGCACAGAGATGGTAGTTCTTATCAGGCATTCAGGGTGCTCTCTACACACTGTACTTTGTTCTGGGCTGTTAGGTATAAGAACAGTCTCAGCAAATGGAGCATCCGACTCAGGATCCTGACTTGATGCAAGGGTGAGCTTAGTCATGCTTACACTAAACTAGTGGTTTTCAGAGTTTTATATTTAAGCTGCACGTCCCTTTTTTTTATCACTTACAGTCTTATGTAGAAACTCAGTTTATTGAGTTGGTTCAAACTGGAGGTGCTGTGGTTTAGGGCTTGGTCAGGCCTCCCATTCTTTGTTCCCCCTGACTGCCCCTGCAGACATTTGCCCTAACTCATGATGGCTTGTTTTCTGAAACTGTCAGGTGAGGGACTAACTTTGAATGCAGAATCAGCAAATTGTGAGTTAACTTGAGAAAGGAAAAAGTCTCCAACTCCTTTATCTCGGATAGGGATTAATTGGAAGTGGTCATGTCATGTACAGCTGAACAGTTCTTGCAGTGCTGGAGAGAATATCCCACCATGACAGAAGATGCTTCTTAAGGCTACCGTAGAGCTGCTGCCTTTCATCCTAAGAAAAGAGATGTTAAATATGATAAAGAGAACAAATTTACAATCCATTTTATTAGTTGCTTGATTTCATTGAGCAGAATGATGTGGTAATGTCTTCAGAGACTGTTGGGGAGTCTTTATGTGTATATTTTTATAAATTTGCATCTATAGGAGAGAGATCCCAAGAGGAAGATTTGTTTAAGAATGTTGAATAATATAGTCTAGGTCTTGGGTAGAAACTTTCTACCAGTCTAAGATTAGAAATAGTAGATCAGCCAAAGAACATCTATGTATATATGCATAGCCCATGGATACAGACAACACAATGCAGTGAAGGGGGGGGCAATGAGTGGAGGAGGGTGGAGGAGGGGGATAATGAGGGACATCTGTAATAGTGTCAACATAAAAAAAAGGAATAGTAGAACTGGATTCTTTGTTTTGTTTTTTATTCAAAAGAATTATAATAAAGACTCACTATTGAATAGCATATTGAATGCCAGACAATTTGATAAATAATCTGACCTTTTTTAGGTGCTTCTAGAAGTAGTTAAAATAAATATCTCACTTTTTAATGTGAAGGAAAAATTATTAATTGATTTCACAATAGAGTGGAGAAGAGTTTTTGTTTTTTTTTTTTTCTTTTAACATTGGGGGTTTTTTCTTTTTTTTTTTTAATCTTCACCTGAGGATTTTTTTTTTCATTCCTTTTAGAGAAGAAGGGAGAGAAAGAAATATTGATGTGAGAGAAAAACAGTGGTTGCCTCTCATATGCACCTGGGCCAGGAATCAAACCCACAACCTGGGTATGTGAACTGACCAGGGATCAAACCTACAACATTCCAACCATTTGAACCACAATGGCCAGGGTGAGGGAATTTTCTTAAGAAAACTTTTCTATGCCAGGGTTGTTATATATATTCATTTTTATAATTTTTAAACAAAATTAAGACATATTTTCTTTAAATAAGTCCTAAGTTTGGTATTGATGACTAAGGATCTCTTAAATTTGTATCTACTTAAGTTAATTCACTACTTCCAACAGGAATTTTCTTCTGAACAAGGAAAGAAAAAATATTTAGCTGATATAGGCCATCTGGCTTTGAAATACAGAGACTTTTTTTCCAGCCTGCACTTATTTTAGAGTTACTATAGGATCAGAATTCCAATGAATTCAGAACAGTAGATTCACAATTTAAACTTGAATGCTTTGGGGATTCTAAATCACAGCACATATGGGATGATACATGTTTTGGAGAAATGGATCCTCTTGCCCCACATGTAAAATTAAAGCTGTCTATATTCTATGTTTATTGAATACGTTTATTTTACCAAGGTAGGTTTATGGGGATATTTAGAACCTGTAAGAAAAAAAGTCTATTTGTCAAGTTATCATACATTATAAATGTTCGATAATGTCCTCAACTTACAAAGTTTCTCAGGAAAAGTAATGGCTCTCATTGTTTTCTCAAGGTTCTTTTAAAAAATACAACAAAAAACAAAACAAAAAAAGTCTTATTTCCCTTGGAAGGAAGTTATGATACTTTTCATTAGTCAAAAGAGCATGAATCTCCTTTCTCCATAGACCTTGCATTTTTTAAAGATTTTATTTATTTATTTTTAGAGAGGGGAAAGAGAGAGAGAAACATAAATGTGTGGTTGCCTCTCATGCACCCTCTACTGGGTACCTGGCTTGCAACCCAGGCATGGGCCTTGACTGGGAATTAAACCAATGATCCTTTGGTTTGCAGGCCAGTGCACAATCCACTGAGCCACACCAGCCAGGGAAGACCTTGCATTTTAACAAGACATATATTTGGACAAAGATTTTCATATTAGTGTAGCCAGGAAACTTTGCTTTATTTTAATGTTTCTCAAAATATATCCTAAATAGAGTTATTTCCCAAAGGGTAAGTAAAAAAGTCCAAGCCAAGTTCAACTGGTGTATCTGTTGAAAGACTTCTTAACCTTTAGATTGTTTAATGTGTGAATGAATATATGTTGTGAACCCTCAAAGAGAGTGGTGTGGGGAGTTAGACTATAATAGCAGTCTTCTCCAAACTATTTGACTCAGGAGAATTTTGAAGGATTCTTTTTCTGCTCATTGCAGCTCAGGAGAATGACTTGTGTGGTTGGCACTTGTAGCCTTTTTAATACAGGTTTTCCTGGGTTCTATATAGCATTCCATTCTCCCACCTTGCAATTTTAACATTTCTGAAATTGGGATGCAGTTTACAAGCATCGCACAAGTGTTTTCTTCCCTTAATTCCAGAAAAGCTATTGGCAAATTGATGTTGTCTTAGAATTAAGGAAATTATTAAGTAATGCAATTTTTAATTCGGATCTAATCATCATGTTCAGCCTAATCCACATGAAGGATGCTTTTTAAGTGTAAAGAATTAAATGAGAGGAAAAAGGCTACTTGGTTTTGTGAAAAAAATTTACTGCTATACAATGAACTTTGTTTTCTAGAATTTTTGGAATCTGGTTAAAAAATAATAATCACTTATACTTTTGAGTAGCTGCCTATGATTCTGGCCAATGCCAAGTGTTTTATACACATGTATCTGTGCTAGCTGTTATTAACTCATTTTAAAAGTGAGGAAAATTGAAACTCAGAGATTGTTATTTCATCTACCTGTCATCTACCCTACTAGCTCTTGGAGAATGAGATTTTAATCCCAGGCAACCTGACTTTCCCAACCTACTCATTTAAGTTGATTGAGTATTGTTATTTATTTCCTGTGTACCTGTGCATTATGGCATATGCCAATTATTCCTTGAACTGGCTCATTATTAGAATTACTTTGCCACCTTTAGGAAACTACAAATTCCTTGGCCCAATTCCTAAGAGACACTTAATCATTAGCTCTGGGGTGAAGCCTGGGAGGCTGTTTTTAAAAATTCTTTTAATATAAAATGCACAAGTGATTTTGATGAAGCTAGATTTGAGAATGACTGGTAAACATATGATAACAAATGCATTTCTTTCTACCAAAGATTAACATGTAATAAAATGCAACCTAGACCTCAAACCATTAAGGGCATAATCAAATGTGTGACCCTGAAGACCTGTAGTATCAGGACACTGATTTCCTGCACTGGTTACTGGTGCCTGGAGTTGACTGTCAGGGTGTGTTAAAAAGCAGATACGCATAAACCTGCCTGGTAACTTTACCAGAAATGTGTAAGCATGCCTTCATGCCTCCTGATCCATATGGTCCTCTTGCTGTACTAAAAACCTTTGTAAAGAATAACATAGATGTAAACCGTCACTGATGAATACAGGTAGGATGTCAATCCATACAACCTTTCAATCTTTAGTGCTCCTGGCAAAAGAGACTGTGTGGGTGGGGGAGCCCCTCTAATTTGCCTGCAAATAGCTGCAACTTCCTTGATCTAGTCTAATCAAAGGAACAAGCCCAGAGGGGTTTTAGAAGATTCCCTGCTGCTGCTGCTGCTGTCATTAATTTAAATGCAACACTACAGTGAATTATGGGGAAGTGGAGATAAAGGCTGAAATCTTTGGGTCAAGAGATGAAATAGGTTACTTCCATAATTAACATTGTCTTTAAGAAGGGCCATAGATTTCCCCAAAGTGTGACTTTGTAGAACTGACAGTTCTGTCTAAAGTCAGCATGGAAGAGAAGTAACAATTTAGCTGTGGTCTTGAGATATGTGCAGCGTTGAATGTGAGAGGGAAGATGTGAAGTGAATGCTCTTCATCTTCAGCAAAGACCTGGGCAGCCCTCATTTGAGGTATCCAAAAGTTGTGTATCCTTCCTTATTTCCCTGAGCCATATGATATGTAAAGAAGACATACTTTTAAATATTTATACTAATAAATATTTAAGTATATCTTGTATTGTACAAATCCAGTTGTGAACCAACCTTATCCAGGGGCATCTGAATTGAGTCTGGCAGCCCTTTATGTACCAATTCTTGCCGCTAGTCTGGTACACTGGCATTATCTTCACGCACAGGGATTGGGTATCTTTTGGATTGACTACTTGAATTAATCAGTTCATTACATGAGTCCAATCACCGTTGGATTCAGTTTATCTAAATGTTAATGGCATTTAACTGAAACTGCATTTGATAAACAAGTTTGTCTAATAATTGGTTTTGATTTTTTTAAATAAAATGATTATTTTTTTTTTCTTTCTAGGATTTTTCTTTCTCTGATGCCAGCCGAATCCTGGCCCATTTCTCTCTAGTGACCAACTTCTATTAAAATAGTATTTCTCCAGTTGAACAGGTGGCTGTTGGCACAGACTGAACAGGGCAGTCATTTGCAGGGTTCCTTATTTGCAGAACCCAGTTATTTGTTTTAGTTATTTCTCTCTTTAGCTTGCATAATCTTGAGAGAAAGACATCTAGTATAGACTATTTCTCTCATACTAGTTTAATGACTCCTTCTGGAAATCATGATACTATCCATAAAAATTATTAGCAGCAATGGAGCACATGTATGTTAAGTGCTCATGATGTGCCTTGCATTGTGCTAAATAAAATATCATCTCATTTTAATTCTTACAACAATCCTGTATTCATCTGTAATTGGTTCAGTTGGTTGGTTCTTGAGACTTGATATAGATAAGTTGCTCTCATCCTTTTGCATAAGAAAGGCTAGCCAGTCCCCTTATAAAGGCCCAGGAGAAGATTACTGGTCTGAAGTTCAATAGTGGAGAAAAAACAAGACCTCAAATTCTAATAGTAAATGACTGGCCCTGTTGTTTAGACCCTGACTCAAAACTGAGTTGTCTTTGGTTAAAAGAGAGTCCTGTCTGATCCTCATGAAAACCCAACCTAACTGGGACCATACCCAATTCTTCAATATTTGAGTGCTGTGGCTGAATAATTTGTTTTCCTTTTCCTTTCCCTACCCATTCACCCCTTCACTTCACCTTATCTTTCCTCGTGCTCATCCTATCTTAATTTGTATTTTCAACATGAGTATTGTTCTTTAAAAAAATAGAAGAAAAGAACAAATATATTCCGAAGGTGCATATGTTATAACATAGTAGCTAAGGACATCGAATTCAAAGTTAGGTGTAAATCACAGTTCTCATGTGTTTCAACAAATGAAACTTATGTGAGTGTCTTAACCTTTCTCTGCCTCAGTTTTCTTATTTTTCAAACTCTGTGTAATAGTAGCATCTGCCTGGAAAGATTGTGGAAGATACAATCATGTATGTAACAATTTTAGCACAGTGACAAATACTTAGGGCTCAAAACCAGTGTGAGGAACGGTGCCCCTTCTTAGATGATGGATTTGGGACTTTAACGTTAAATTAGGTTAAAAAAATAGACTTCCAGTGCTGTGGGATTGTGAACTTGAGGACCTGTGCTGCAAGAACAACAAACACAAGCCTGCTTATTTAATAGAATGCGGCCTTGATGAAGGTCTGATCAGCTTTCGGCCTGAGGAGCACTTCAGAATTCTAATGATTTGGAGGAGCTTCCCAGGGTAATAAAAGTTGCTTTATGGTTGCATTCTCTCCATGTCAAACTGAAGGGATAATTGTAACAAATGAGCATTTGTATGCCAAGATGTGACACAGCAAATTAATTTATGAATAATGATGGTGATAATCAGTAGCATGGCTAGGGGTCCAGTTTGATCAGTAGCTGCAGCCTGCTTTCTTAATATTAAATACTCATTTAAGTGAACATGGCATCTTTTCTTGAACAAAATTCAAGTTATTTTTTTTCTTGTCTATATGGAAGACCCATCTAAGCATTCTCTCCCTTGCAATTCTGTCTCTTCAGACTGAGCTACTCCAGAAAGATTTATTGCTCTTCCTTGATGCTTATTAGCATCCTTCACATAGCTCATTGCAGCACTATTTTTAATGCACAAGGTAATAATAATATAATTATCATTTTTATGGAAGCTAATAATCATTGAGTATATACTGTGTGCCAGGCATTAGATTAAAAACTTTGCATCACCATCTCATGAATCCTCACAACAATTCTAAGGTAAGAACTTTCATTGCCCCCTTTTTCCAGAAGAGGAAGAGGTTGGGTTAGAAAGCTTAAGTAATTTACCTAAAGTTACATCTAAGATTTAAAATGTGTTTGACTGTAGAACTTGAGTTCATAGACACGACTCAAAGTTGCCTCTCTGTTGTACAGTCCCCTGTTTGTTTACAATCCCCTTGTTGGTCAGTAAGATCCTGTGCCCTCTTGCATGTCTGTCTGATATTCTAGTCTGGTCCCTGGCATGTAGGTGCCATTCAAGCACTAGAGAGTATGATTGAATGAGTTCAGTCCCTCTGCAAAGTGGATCCTGGGAAAATGGTACTTAGCCTTTAAGAGCTTCAAAGTAAAGTGAAAGAATTTTATGGAACTATTTTAAAGTAAAGACCACTCCTCTGTGTCCATAGAAAATAGATTATATTAAAAGAATGGCAAAGCCAGGTTAGAAGCATTCAGGTATAGAAGTTCTACAGGGCACTTGATTAAGAAAAAAAAAAAAATCCTGTCCAGACATCTAGTAATTAAACTTTTCATGACAACATATAATTGCATCATTATGTACACAACTGTTATTATAATTTGGATCATAAGAAAGCAAAGTGTCAAATTTTAAAATTTCATTTTGGCTTCTCCTGAAGGATGTTTCCAGATTGTACTGTAAACTTGTAACTTTTGCTTTATATTCTTTGATGCTGCTGCAAATCACTCATGAAAACTACAGAAATAACTCACTGACCATTTTTCATAATCTGGAGTCAGATCTTTATATGAAATTTAGATAGATCTTTCAATGTTTAAGGCATCTATATTTGCATACTTTTAATGTAACTTATTTTTAAAACTATCTTATTTGAAGTTAATACTAGTAGTAATGCAACCTATAAAATATAACAATTCCATGTTATTTAAAAATACGTGCTAACTCTTCAGGGACCAAATGGAGATTTACACTTCTCCAAAGATAGGGGTGGCTGAGCAAATTAATAACATAAACAAGATTTTGGAGCAATTTCTAATCAGCCTAAGAGAAGAAACTTTTCAAGAAAGCTCCAGCATTTTAGAACTATCCATGGGCATTTGGAAGATTGATGTGTTAATTATTAATCATTGTTTTAAATGAGTTAAACTGGCTGCTTGAAATATCTTTATTTGGCCACATTCTGCTGGCCTCATACAGACTGTGATGTTCTTCAACTATAACAAGGCTGCATGTTGAAGCCTTCCTTAAAACACACTAGTTACCACTTACTCTCCACCAAGTTAGTTATCTTGGACATACAGTAAGGCCTCTCCATGTCTCACCTTTTGCATCTGTCAAATGGAATCTTCTGGATTTTTGAGATAAAACAAATGCATCGTGCTTAGGAAATACATCTCTAATAAATAGTACAAACTATTGTTTTTTTTAAAAAAATCAAGTGTGCTTGCTACACTGAAGTGTAAATTTACTTATGCAGTACCTAAAATGATAAATGGTTAACCATTTTCTTCCCAGATTTGGGCTTTCCTATATAAGATGTCTCTTAGAAGTATAGGAATAAAGTGTGGTATTGTTACAGAACCAGTCAGTGCTGTCCCAGAATGGTCAGTGGGATTCAACCACTTGCTGCCTAAAGTCAAAACTCTGGAGTCAGAATTTTGGTGGAAAAGAAAAGAAGTTGTTTATTTAAAGGCTATTCATTTTAGGATACTGGAAGGTTTCTGCCTCAGAGCTCTGCTCCCTTTAAAACACCCAAAGACGAATAATCCTGCCTCCTTCCGTCAAGCCAGACTCATTTCAAAATGTTCTACTTAAAAGTACCATACTTTGGAGTCTGTGTGTACCCGCCTGAGTCCCTCCCACAGTGCCATTTCTCCCTTCTGGAGCTACTTGCTGGTTTGTCTGTGTGTCTGTCCAGGCAGGGCCTTGCAGCTCCACTGGCGCTGCTGCTGCTGTCTGGGTGGGAGAGGCTCCAGGAACATTCCCAGACCGCACAACCTCTGGGGTCCCACTGGTCTCAGGAACGCTCAGGCTCCCTGAGCTGGACCCAGTTAGCCACGGAAGAGGAAAAGACTTTGTGTTTCTCAGGGTGCTCTGTTTTAAAGGCCTCACCTAGAAATCTGTGTATGCCAGGGCACCTGGCTTTTCCATCACGGGTGCCAAGGTCCACCACATTTGTCAGCTCCCCAGTGTCTTTGACTCTCTTCCAGCTGCCATTTTGCACAAGGGGGCATAAATTTCCCAAAGGCACAGCAGGGGTGCAGGGACGCAGGGACGCAGGGTCTGCTGGGGGTGGGGGTGGCGGTGGCCCCCACAGCTCATGCAGGCTCTCTACAGGCTCTCCCTGGCTGGGTCCTGAGCTCCCCAGTTGCCTGAAGACACGTGTCTCTGTTTACAGTAGCCTGGGGTGTGGGAAGGCTGTCATGTGATTTGAGTTGTAATTTCAGTCCACCACCTTGGGGCTTCTTTTGACCCTTCCTCCTTCTCCAGAGAAGTGCAGCTTCTGTGCCAGATCAGGGTTTTCCCTATTCCCTGCCTTCTCCAACAATTTGGTCAAACCCTGCTATTACAATATATTTAATGATTTCACTCTGTGTGTAATAAACTTGTAGAAAAATCACAAGTCTTAAAACATTGATTGGGATTGCTCCACTGAATTGTGCCTGGTATTTGAGATTCGGGAAACTTAAATCTGGACCTCAGTGGTCCCTGAGTCCCATGTGGGTCTCAAGTCCACATTGTTATCATTTTCATGTTAAACACTTTGTTCCTTATGAAATCTGCAATTTTTCTCTTTCTACTTTGCTAGAATTGGCTAAGCCGACCCTCCCAAAATGCCCCGTGCTCCCTGTGGGGTTATGCCCTGTTTGGAACGTCTCCTGTTGGGGAGTCAGGCTTCTTTGCTTAACGTTTTCCTTGGTATCAAAGGAGAAATGTGAAATAGTTTTCAACTGAACTAGTTTTATCTTCATGCAAAGTGAAATATTACATAGTGTCAACGTAAGAAACCTCCAAATCTACCTGCCATGACCTGCTGTTAGTGAAGAAGTTTTATGTTCACTTCATCCTATGTGGCTACTTCAGGTCTCTGAGTTTACAAGGCTGCCACCCAGGCTTCCCTGAGCTTGTCAGGTTTAGTATGTGGCCCTTTTTGCCAAAACAGACACTTGTTTCTTAGAGATGTGGCACTAGTGTCATCAATTCATCACTAATGTCCTTTGTGAAATTTTATTTACCTGCTGTTTCATATACGTGCACCTGGAAACGAGCTCTGAAAAAGTATGTGTGATATGGTCTTATTTATTCCTTGTCACCAGGAATGATTTTATTCAGATGCTTGCCATAGGGGAAATGTTCATTACTGTGGACTGTGTCAAGGAAGGAGAAAAGTTGTAGTTTTATGAAATAAGGGAGTCCTTGAGGTAGGGAGGAGGTTGGGTCTTATCACAATATCCAAGGCCAAGTGCTCTTTGTGGTTTTGGGTGTTTCGCGAAATACAAAATTACAAGGATTTCTTGACCTTGGCTATTTCCTGGGAGCAATGGATTCATGTTAATTTTAACATGCCAGATAAATAAAACTTTGTGAAAATATTTTTAATATTAATTAAAGCATATTGGACTTTTAATTAACTTATTTTACCAATGTTTATTTCAAAACATGTCAAATTGTCAATGTAAGAAAGGCCCAAACTTTGTAAAAATTTTTTAGTTCATGTGAGTCAAACTGAATGACAGTTTCCAGAAAGCAAAACCTCAATGAATTAAGAAAATGCTTGGGAAAATGGCAGATTTGCACATTATTGTATACATTAGGATCAAAGGAGTAGGCATAAAGGATTCACAGGAAATCCATCAGCGGGAGATTAGGGAGGCAAGAAAAAGCAAAGAGGAGGGACTTCTGGGACTGAATACAGAGGTAAAGCTTCTTTTACTTAGGCGAGTACAGGATAGTTAACAGTCAACAATTAGCATGATAACAATAACGATGAGGGGATTTTGGTCTCTGCTCCAGTGTGGTGGTTGTGCCCCAGGGATTTGGAAAAAAGGGAAGTTACCTGACATTCCGAAGGTATTTATGATAGATGCAAAGAGACAATAGGCAGGCTCAATTGAGGTAAACATAGACTTTTTGTGGCAGGAAGATTCTAGCCTAGGGCAGTGAATGCAAGCCAAGACCTGTTTATAGTACATTTTAATTCCATTTCATCCTTTGTGGTTACTTTAGGTCTCTGGGTTTGTAAGGCCTCACCTGAGCTTGTCAAGTTTCCTATGTGGCCCCACAAATTACAAGTATCCACTTTAACTCTAAGCTATTGGAAGCAGTTAATTTGGAAGTTTTATTCACTTATAAATCTCATTTAAACAATGTTTATGGTGTCCTCCCAATAATGTGAGATTATGATGTTTCTGATATTACTAAATGGAAACCAGCTTCTTCATTGTCTCTATAAATCCAGGTAAAGATTTGCAGATCTTATAAAAAAAACTTTCTTTTAAAATTAGCAGAGTTTTATGTTTAAAGTTTTCTTCTATTATTAAGAAATAAGCATTTTATTAGAATGTTATGTTCTTATTCTCCCCCGTACACACTTCAGGCTCACTCACCTCTCCCCTGCCCTTCATTTTCTTTCATCTTCCTTCTAGTCTCCAAATGTGGACCTCCCTGATGTTGCTTTGAGCTTCCTGCTTTTCTTTTACTTCTCTCTATACTGTCTTAAATAAATTGCATAGCTCTCTAGTGATTATCTCTTTGCATATCAGTGATTCCTAGACTTTCTCCTAGTCAACTTATTTGAGGTTTAACTGCTTATTCCCACCAGCACAGTGGATTCTATACTAATAATTTTCACTAGATTTCCCTATGAAAGTTTTAGGGTGGGACTACCAGCCTGGGAAGAGCCCTATCATAACCCGGCCACAGCCCCTTCCGTGGTGCCCTGCCCCCTCCCAGCTCCCACTGCAATCATGAACCTCGGGTCTAATCTCTCACTAGACTAGGTTCACTCAAATGTTTTCAGCTCTTTCCTGATATACTGTAGATACTTATAATATTAAAAATCAGATTTATAATATTTAAACAAGATCTCCTTTTTGACTCCTTATTTCTATTTTATTTGCACAGATGTTCTGAATTCTTTTGCTATAATAGTTGTGTTACAGAGGAAAAATACAGATGCATTGTACTTTTAAAATTGTTTTCTCTTTCTGATCATTAAAAAATCGTATAATATTTAAGGGTGTTGAGAAAGGCACACAGGATCCCACATCAGGGAAATAGTGCTGTGAACATTTGAGTTTTTCCCATGTATTTAAGCACAAAATTGTTCTCATCTACAGAAATATAGCCCAATAGATGTGCTGGTTTATATTCTGATGTGGAATAAAAAGAAGGCAACAACATAGCAAGGTGGTCAAGGAGCACAGGTCCTGGAGTCCAACAGACCCCTGTTTGCGCATGGCCTCTGCCACCAGCCTGTATCTGCACCTGGCAATTAATAAATTGCTGAAAGCCTCTAGTACCTAATCAGTATATTGGGAGCATACCTTCACTGGTTTATTATAGGGATCAAGCAGGATCCTGGCACACAAATTTTCTATAGCAAATGTTTTTTTTTATGAGTAAGTTTTGTCTGCTGGTGTTTCTTACTAGAATTCCACACCTACCCAGAGCTCATTAGTGGGACTCTCCAGGACCCACTTCTATAACCAACCTGTGTACTCTTCTCCCTCCCTCTCTCTCTCTGCCTGAACTGCTCTGCCCTTTCCCATCACCATGGAAACCCAGCATCTCCTCTCAAGCTCACTTCCTCTGGAGTAGCTTAGTGGACTTCTCCTGTCTGTTCTCTTCTGACTGTCCTTATAAAGTCCTTGGCATCTGGATAATATGCATGGTTTAGCCCTTGGTGCTGTGTGTGTGTTTTAGTGGTTTATCACACACACACACACACACACACACACACACACACATCTCATATAGAGGGTGGGGCAAATGTAGGTTTACAGTTGTGAGTATGTGAAACACAGTTTATTCTTGCATTCTTCTTTATTAATTATTTTACTATTTTCTATGTGAGCAACTGTAAACCTACTTTTGCTCTACCATGTATGCATATGTATCACACACATGATCTTATGTTTGCATAGTGTTTGAAGTACTTTCACAATTACCACCTTTACAAGAACATCATGAAGCATGTGGGTACCTTCCTCTTATTAAGGAGGAAACTGAAGCTCACAGAGTGTTTCGCTGATGGTTGCACAGCTATGAGAAAAGACAGGGAAAGGATGCTGACCTGCAGCCTGGAGGCCAGATCTCCTTCTTCTAGTGCTTAGAAATGCTCATTGGAATGCAGATGTAAGTGTGGAGTTTCTGGATAATCAGCGCAGGTTTGTGCGTGCTCAAAGATACTTAGTAAAACACTAATATGTACTGTGAAACAGCATGGAGGGAGGCAAATCCCACCAGTTAGGTAATTTCCCACCCTTTTTGTACTAAGTGACTGCACTTTATGCAGCCTAGTAACTTGTGGAAGGGAATAAACGAGTGCCTCATTTTCCAATTGTACTAAGCTACTTCTTAATTACTTGGAGGTAAAGGACTGGTTGGAATGAAGGCTTCTTAGACCTTACAGCAATTTACATGGCCAGGGTGTAATGTCCCCATTGAATGAACTTCCTGGCAAGACTTAGTACATAAATACATTTCAACTAGATAGAAAGATTTCATAAACCATGTTCTTAGCAAAATGTGCTAGGAAGAATCACAGCTCCTGGGATGTCATTAATTTTATATTGAGCTCAGAATTTAAGGACAGCTAGGAAAGGCACATGTCCATAATCCATAATCACATTATTAAAGTACAGGGAACAGCTAGACATTAAGATGATCAGTGAAGCCCAGGAGGCCAGTAAAGCCATGTGGTTGAACTCATGATGTGGAGTTCGAAGACCTAGTTTTGGGTTGCCTCTCTACCTACTACCCAGAGTGAATTGCTAAACCACTCTGTGCCTTACTTTTCTCATCTATAAAAATGAGGATTATGACAGTATTTTCCTCCAAGAGTTGCAAAGATGAACGCCTTTCATGTAACATCCTTGGCACAGTGCCGGCCATATCCAGGTTATCTTCCTTCCTTCCTCCCTTCCTTCCTCCCTCCCTCCCTCCCTCCCTCCCT